>ONZH01016630.1:0-85071 GCA_900303285.1 Rhinella marina
TCACACTTCTTTTCGTTATCCCATTTACAGATCTGTATCTACGATTTGCCAAGTTTGTTCCTGGTGAGTATACAGAACCTTTATTTTCAAAACGTTGTGAAATGAGCAAAAATACTAGACCGCACGCTAAGCAATTGTGCTGTTCTTCCATAGAGCATTCCAGCGACATCCTACTTATCACTTCTCAAGGACCCTTACATTCTAGTGGCTGCATGTAAGTTACATTACCAGCCATCCCATATTCAGTGTATAGCAAAGGTAAGCAGCTGACAACTGTCTTACAAAATCTGTTGGTAACGTACACTGGGGTATGTAAATCATAGAATGGAAACCCTGTGCTTACATATTAGCTGAACTTGAAGGACTTATGTATTTTTTTTTACTTGTACTAACTATGTAACTATTAACTATTCTACTGTTTTTCCTAGGTTCTCTATCCAATACTTCTATGGCTATTGGAGCTATGGAACCAACCCTGCCCATATGGATGATGCAAACTATGTGCGCGCCTGCCTGGCAATTAGGTACCGTACAATGGATGTCAAACTGATTCCTTTCACATAATTACATTATATAAGAGGACAAAGGCACTTTATAGCCTAGGTAGGCAACCAGCAGATTGGAATCTACTGGTAGATCTCTGACAGGTCCTGAGTAGATCACAGAGCCTTAAGTTGGCCATACACTAGAGGTTTTATTTTTCAAATGTTGACTTTCATCATTTGTGTTTAAAGGGACACTATCGCAAAGAAAAAAAATTTGATATGTTTTACAACATAACAAAAGCAGGTTTTAACATAATGTATTTTTCAAATTGTGTAAATGTTTTTTTTTTTTTTATTCAGTTTTCTTGCCTTACATGGGGGCTGCCATGTTGGAAGTAAAGTGTGACAGTCTGGGTTTACAACACAATGGCACCTCACTTACGACAGGCATGTACATAGGTTTCCTCAGTCGCGCCGACCCTATAGAGAATGAATGGAAGACGGGAAGCCCACCCCTGTGATGACACCAGTAAACACACAGCCAGGTCCTCCCTCCTTGCTGCTGGGGGAAGCCCCACTGTGCCTGCTCCTCACTCCTGCAGCAGCGTCCTTGTCTTCATTAGGCAGCTTGTTCTAAATTCTATGGCAGCTCACCCAGCAGTGCAGACAATTTTTGCTGAGTGTACTGCTGGGGTGAGCGGCCCAGACTTAGAAAACAGAGTAGATGGAGGTTCTTGGGGCTGTAGGACCTTAGTGATGTAATCGGCCATGTACCAGTGGGGGAGGAGCCTGAGGAGCAGAGATCTGTGTTTTTTGTAACGAAGCCATTGTCTCATCTTATCTTGCTGAAGCAGTGATGTCACCGCTGAAGGTGTGAATTGGTGATGTCATTGGTACCACCCACTTTTTTGCAGCAATGCCTACTTACAGGTTGCTCAAAGCCTCATTTGGCCAGCAGAGCTCCCCCTGGTGACCAAAGATGGTAAATATGGTAAAATCTAATATTTATTTATAATATTTTACACATTGGAATTTTTATTTATTTATTTATTATTTCTTACAAATATATAATAGATTTTTTTAGCATAAATAAAATATAGAACAGGTTTTTGTGATAGATTCCCTTTAAGAGGGGGATGTCATGCGATGAAGGTGGTTGGGCAGGTGGGGTTGTATTGAATGGCACAGGAATAAGTCAGAGGGAGACCGTATTTTTCGCCCCATAAGATGCTCTTTATGGAAGCACTCATTAGTGCCGGAGGACTGGGAAGCGGTGAATGCAGTACTCCCCGGGCTCTGTACTCACCACTTCCTGGTCCTCTGCTGTCAACTCACAGAGTGAGGGCGCTCTATGACCTCACGCTGTGCACGTTAGGTGACAGCACAGCTGACAGCAGAAAGAAGAAGACAGAGTACTGGTGGTGAGCGACAGAGTCCGGAGCAGGAGAGTTAAAGGGGTTGTCCAAGTTATGAAAAAAAAATATAGCACTGTAAATCTGATGGGCAGCAATATATAACTAAGTTCAGCAAGTTTTAGGCAAAAAAAATCTATATTTCCTCATTTCCCTGGTTCTCCTCTGGTCTTTGTTTACATGCAATAACAACAATCTCAGCCCCTCCCCCTTTCTCTGCAAAGTCAGTGAATACAAGTGCTGAGTGACATGTCTGCCTGCTGGAATACTTAGCAGCATGTTGTATGTGTAGGACTACAAGTCCCAGCTGTACAATGACACTGCTGATACACACGGGAAATTCTCCCTACCTGTTCTTGTACAATACAATTCCTCTATAGCTCCTTGCCCAGCATTTGTCTCCTCTCACTGGTGCAGCTACTATTTGTTATAAAGCCTTGAGCCCCAGAGTGTGTTCTGGCTAAAGGGGTTAATGTTTTATCTGAAGGAATCCAGGGAGAGAGCAGATAGCAGGAGCCTGGCAAAGAAAGGGGGCGTGGCCAGTGACGTCTCGTGTACAGACTGTTATCTGAACTCTGAGGCTTGTGCACGAAACATCACAGACCAGGGAGATAAGGTGACATCACAGGTCATGTGACCCTCAGTCAACTCTGAGAAACCAGCAGCTTTAGAAACACAAAGTATATGGGAAAGTTGTTATACCTGACAAGTTAGAAACATATAAAGAACAAAAAAAATAACTCGGACAACCCCTTTAAGTGGATTTTTTTATTTTATTTGAGGGCTGATCTGACGGTGATCTGAAGCAGGGGACTGATCTGAGGCTGGGGAGTTTATTCTGGGGCTGGGGGCTGATCTGAGGCTGGGGCTGATCTGAGGCATGGTGGGCTGATCTGAGGCATGGGGGCTGATCTGAGGCATGGGGGTGATCTGGGACTGATCTGAGGCTGAGGGCTGATCTGAGGCTGGGGGCTGATCTGTAGCACGGGGAGCTGATATGTAGCATGGGAGGCTGATTGGGGTCATTCACATTGGGGTCTGAGCTGAGGGTAAGTGGATTTTTTTTATTTTACTTGGGTTTTGATCTGAAGCAGGGGCTGATCTGAGGCTAAGGGCTGATCTGAGGTTGGGGGCTGATCTGAGGCTGAGAGCTAATCTGAGGCTGTGGGCTGCTCTGAGGCTGTGGGCTGATCTGAAACATTGGGGGCTGATCTGTGGCATGGGGGGCTGATCTGAGGCTGGGGCTGATCTGTGTTATGGGAGACTGATCTGAGGTCTGATTGGTGGTCATTCACATTGGGGTCTGATCTGAGGTCTGATTGGGGTCTTATAAACATCGGGGGTCTGATTGGGGCTGTGGGCTGAGGTCTGATTAACATTGGGGGTCTGATTGCTGGTCTGATCTGAGGTCTAATGAAAATATTTTTTCTTATTGTCCTCCTCTAAAACTTAGGTGCTTCTTATGGGCCGGTGCGTCTTATAGGGCCAAAAATATGATAGATATTATTTTTCAACAATTGCATCATTTGAATTATAACAGCACAATGTATTTACAATATCTTATATTTTTAAAACTTGAAAAATTAATTTAGGGTAACACTGACTAAAACACAATTCTGGCAATATTTTTTATTTACCGTATTTTTCGCCCTATAAGACGCACTTTTTTCCCCCCAAAAGTAGGGGGAAAAATGCGGTGCGTCTTATAGGGCGAATACAAGTGAGCGCTTCCATAAGGAAGCGCTCCTTGTACGTAGGGACCCCCATCAGACCTCAGATCAGCCCACCCAGCCACTTAAAGACCATACTTACCTGTTCTGCGCTGCCGCTGCCCGTCCGGTCCCACGCTCCGCGCTCCTCTCTCTTCCCTGCCGACACGCACTATGACCTGACGCTGCAGCGTCAGGTCATAGTGCGTGCCGGCAGGGAAGAGAGAGGAGCGCGGAGCGTGGGACTGGACGGCAGCGGCAGCGCAGAACAGGTAAGTATGGTCTTTAAGTGGCTGGGTGGGCTGATCTGAGGTCTGATAGGGGCACAAGACGCTGATCTGAGGCGTGAAGGGGCACAAAACGCTAATCTGAGGTCTGATGGGGGCACAATATGGTAATATGAGGTCTGATGGGGGCACAATATGATAATATGAGGTCTGTTGGGGGCAAATATGATAATATGAGGTCTGTTGGGGGCACAATATGCTAATCTGAGGTCTGTTGGGGGCACAATATGCTAATCTGAGGGTCTGTTGGGGGCACATTCTGCTGATCTGAGGTCTGATGGGGGGCACATTCTGCTGATATGAGGTCTGATGGGGGCACATTCTGCTGATGTGAGGTCTGATGGGGGCACATACTGTTGCTCTGAGGTCTGATGGGGGCACATTCTGCTGATTTGAGGTATGATGGGGGCACATTCTGCTGATCTGAGGTCTGATGGGGGCACATTCTGCTGATCTGAGGTCTGATGGGGGCACATTCTGCTGATCTGAGGTCTGATGGGGGCACATTCTGCTGATCTGAGGTCTGGTGGGAGCACAGTGAGATGGTATGGGGGCACAGGGGGCTGATATGGGGGTCTGATGTGATGTCCTTAAATTTATGGGTAGTCTGATAAGAGGATCTGATGAAAAATATTTTTTTCTTATTTTCCTACACTAAAACCTAGGTGCGTCTTATGGGCCGGTGCGTCTTATAGGGCGAAAAATACGGTATTTTTTTTTTTTACAGTGCACACTGTGTGCTAAATTTGGCATGATTGCCTTATTCTGTGGGTCAGTACGATTACGACAATAACAAATTTATATCATTTTCATTCATATGGTCATGTGAATGTTGCCTAATGCAAAGATGCCATAAATGCCATTTGTAGCTGCTCTCCTCAGAATCAGGAATCCCTTTCTATTGCCAGGCCATTTTTTTTTTTTGTTTGTTTGTTTTTCATTCCCTCCTTCCAAGAGCCATACTACATATAGCCACACAAAGGCTTATTTTTTGTGGAAAAAGTTATATTTTAATAGCACCATTATCTTATATTAAAAAAATTGGAAAAATTCATTCTGGGGTGACATTGGAAAAAACATTATGGCAATTTTTTTTTTAAACAGTGCACAAAACTAGCATGACTGCTTATTCTGCTGTTCAGTACGATTTCGGCAATATCAAATTTAGTCTGGATACAAGATGAGATACGGTTGGACATGGTATCTTTTGGGACACTTGTCCACAGATGTTACAGCTGGGCCCGTAGATCCTGTATACTCATTGTTTGGTGAAGTTGGTTTCCCAGCTGGTCCCATAAATGTTCTATTGGCGATATATCTGGCAGCTAGGCAGGCCAAGGAAGTGTTGCAATTTGGTGAAGGCTTTTCTGGGAATCCCTTTCTCTGTGTGGGGGAGCATTATCTTGCTGAAAAAAGCCAGTTGGAAGCCCTGACCATGAGAAGCAACACATGTGGCCGCAGAATTTCCTGCACATATCGCTGAGCTGTTAGTGTCTCTTATATCACTACTAGGGGTGACGGACTGTCATATGCTATGGCTGCCCAGATCATCACACCGGCAGTTGGAGCAATATGTTAGAACACTCCTTGAAAAGTGATATACTTTATTTTATCTTCTTTTTACAAAAACATCTCCAACATAATTAAAAAACTCACTTATGCTTTTCGAACAGGGTTCTACATGTTCTTAGGGTTCATGCACACGACAGTGTACTGCAGCCCGTAAACAGCGGGTCCACAAAATACGGGCCCCGGCCGTTCTGGCACCGGAACACAGGAACTGATCGGAATCCCACGTGACTAGTATATTGTCGAGTCGTTCACACTACCTTTATCTCCCTTTTTCTTCCCGCAATAAAACACGACACCTCGAGTGGATTTTATTGGCCACAGTAGCCATTTTATTATTAAACATAAATAAAATAAATAACATAAATAACAACCTACCCAAGGCCATCCCACCTGAAGGCCCGCCCCAGAACCTTACTAAACCACCGAAACCCTGATTAATATGGTAACACGGAGAGGGTCCTTGGAGCCCTGTAAACCTGATGGGTAACTGCCCCACTCCTCCATCAAATTACCTCTAGCCAATAAAACACCAGCTCAGAGGCAAAACCTGGTAACCATGGCCACCAAACATGGGCAGATACTCACCACTTCACACTCCAGAATCCAATACCTGGGGAGTCTAGAGCCCCCTTTGTCTCCCTCCCCACCACTCCAGAGCCACCATAACCACTAACTCCAAGGACCCACCACAGCCCATGACCCAAGGAGGTGAAAACCTCACCCCCTTGCATCTTGTCACACCCGCAAAGCCAACTCAATCTCGTCCTGCAATCCTGTACACCACAAGTCAATGCCCACCGCATTCAGGTGCACCCCATCGCTCCTCCAAAATGCTCCCTCTCCTGCTTCAAGTTCCCTATGCTGCACAGCAAACCCACCATTCCTCACCACAAAACGACCCACTGCCCTATTAACTTTAATCCATGCCTTATTCAACCGCTCCACCAACCTCGCATGCCTCCATCGCTTCCGGGGCACAATATTGGACCACACAGTAACCACCTTCGGAAACTGAGCCCAAAGCCGAAGCAAATCAAATTTAATATCTTTTGTGAGCTTCTGAAAGGGGCACACTCCAAAATCATTGCCCCCTACATGCAATACCAAGACTCCTGGGGGCATATCCAACCTCACAAACCTGTGAAAATCCGATAGCACTCGACTCCACATCATTCCTCTCATCCCCAACCACCGAATCACTGCTACCTCTTTCAGAAAACTCAACTGTCGTCCACCTGGCCTGACTGCCGTCCGCAAAGTTCCCCAAAAAACGTAGGAGTGGCCCATAATCCACACCAGGCAAGTAGAGCCACCTGCAAGGAACACAAAAACACAATGAATCAACAAAAGAACCCTTACCACAAATTACCCCTTAGAGCAACGCTGGCCTAATGTACGACCGGAAACGAATGGACTCCCATCGCCCAATACACCGAATAACCTTGTCCTCTAGTCCACTCCAAGCTGTCTCAGTGGCTGCGCCGATACGAAAAGAGTGACTCCCAAACAATGAGGGGTCTCTACCCAACTTCCTCAGGCAGGCTCGCAGAACAGCTACAAACTGAAAACGAGAAAGGAATGACCCATCCTCATGAACCAACAATGGCCTGTCCCCACCAACCTCCCGTACCCCAAACTCCCTGAGACACTGCACAGAGCACGCGGCTGACCCCTCCACCTGAAATAAAACCACCACACACCCCCGACCAACTTGATCAGTTTTCGACCTCCTAATTCGGAATTCAACCCTATCGTGGAATAAATCCCCGTCCTCCCTTCGTAGCTCTCCAGCCCGGCTCCTACTCGGACTGACCAACTCCCCAATGCGCAATGCCCCAAAGAAGGCTAGAGAAAAAGCCAACCTAAACAACCTCACCATCCGACACACAAACCTGCCCCAACTGCCCCATTAGACCCCCCAATAAATCGAAGGAGACAGGCTGACACTGATCCCCCCAGGTGATCCCCTTCTCAAACCCTTCAACGCCTGTAAAACCCAAAACGATTTTGTCACATCAGGAACAGCCCGACTCCTACAACCAAAAGCCACCCCCGCCATAAACGTATTCATCCTAGATACCGACCACTCCTCATCCCTGTAGTGCCCCACAAACAGCAGCAGCAAAACTCCCTCGTCTAGCCCACACTCTAGAAAACACTGCTTCCATTCGCACCACAGCCGCCATGCCCACTCGTAAGCTGCCCAGGTGCCCGCAGCCAAGGATCCCCTTCCAACTCTTCTACCGACCAAATGGCAGATTCCACAATTCCTGGGGAAGCTTGCTCCCTGTTTCATCCGCCTCCGCGTGCCAGCAACTGAAACCGGTCCCACTGAAAATGAGACAAACCATCCGCAATTGAGTTATTCACTCCAGGTACATGCTACACGACTATCCAAGCAGTTAAGGACAAACAACCCAAAACCAAATGCTGCAGCAAGTACACTACCGACGGTGACGAAGCCGAAAGGCGATTATTGGGCTCCACCACTCCTAATTTGTCGCAATGGAAAAGCACCTTCCTATTCCAGAAAAATTCCCCCCAAATGGACACCGCAACCACAATGGGGAAGAGCTCCAACAACACCAAATTCTTCACCCAACCTTCCTCCCTCCATCGTGTCGGCCACTCCCCCACACACCAATGACCTTGCAAATATGCCCCAAATCCGTACCCACCACCGCGTCTGTAAACAAATACAGAACTGTTGCCACCTGCATGTCAGTCATCCAAAATGCACGTCTCCAAAAAGGACGCCCAAACCCTCAAATCATCGTGATGAAGTCGCACAAAATGATGTGGCGCATGGACCCCAGCAGTTGCCTGGGGATACCTTCTTGGTAGAGCACCCGACAGTGTAGGGAGGGGGCTCAGGGACTGCTGATGCCCCCTTCCCCTCCTTCTGGGTCATGGCCGAGGGGTAAGGGCCTGTCCACCCCTGTTACGTCCGGGTTTTCTGGGACAGTGGGGAACAAGGGGTTAATAGTCCCTAGCAAGAAGGGGTGGGAGAGAGGGATGCTGTCTCGGCCCCTTCTCCTCCTTCTGCCCTCCCCTTACTGTTCCCGGGTTTTTGGTGGCCCCTCCCCGGGGCTTTATAGAGGGGGTAACCGCCCTTGTCCTTCCTCTTGGACAGGAAGCGGTGTTGTGACCTTACCTAGCCAAGATGTCCTCCGAGTCCCTCTGTGCTGCGATTCGGGAGCGTTGCGCTGTTGAAGGCGTGGGCTGGCTGCGCTCGTTCCTAGACAGCGTGGCCCCGGCGCCTTCTCCCTCTCCCCCTGCGGTCGTGCGGTCTGCCAGCATTCCAGGCCAACGGGGGGAGGAGAGTTCTGTGAGTAGCGCGGGGGGCAGGCGGTCGGCCCGGCGGTCGCGTCCCCCCGCTAGGCTGGGTCATAGTCCGCCGGCCCCTGTGTCCACTAGAGGGCCCGGTGCAGTTTTCTCAGCGCCGGGCCCGGCCATGGCTCCTCCCCTTCCTCCTCTGCCCGGGCTTCCTGGCGCGCAGATCTGCAGCGCGGGAAGTTCCGTGGTAGTGTCAGGAGGCATGGGTGGTCAGCAGAGCTCAGTGTCTTCGGATGCCCCCCCCACCCCCCCTCCTTCACAAGGAATGGCGTCCGCTAGTGTGGTCCCAGCCGGAGCTGCCCCCGGTGTGGCTGTAGTGTCAGATGTGGTGGCTGCCCTCCCCCCCCCCCTTTTGGGGGATCAGCCTCGTGCTTCCCCTGGGGACCCTGTTCATCCCCTTGCTTCCTCTGGGCGAACAAGGGACCCTCCCTCTGAGGCTCGCCGTCGCCGGCGGCGCTCGGATTCTTCTTCATCATCCCCTGAATGTAGGAGGCGCTACAGGCGGCATGGTAGGCGTCGCCGTTCCCGTCGGCATTCCAGGGAGTCCGGGCGGAGTCGTCGTTCCAGGTCCTCTAGGTGGCGCTCCCCATCCTCATCCGATGGGTCGTCTAGCGCGCCAGGGGAGCCTGTGGTCCAGAGTCGCGAGAGCCAGGTCCCTGGCCCATCCAGGGCCGCCAGTGTGGTGCCTGCGGTGTCTCCAGCAGCTGTTCCTGCGGTGGTGCTCCCATCCTCTACGGTTCCTGCGACTTCCGGTGAGTGCCGTTATGCTGGGGCTTGGGGGGCTGGGAATAGTGGGCAGGATGTGCTCACGGCCCTCCGGGCGCTGGTGGATACTTTACAGTCCACTTCGTCGCAGACGGCCCCGGTTGCATCGCCTGCTGCCGATAGGTCCCCGGTTGTATTGGCCGGTGTCCACAAAGACGCTCTTTTTTGCGGTGTTAGTCCATTGGGTTCACATGTGGATGAACCTACTAAGGAGAAGATCTGGTCCAACCAGTATATTGACATCTGGTCGCTGGTATCGGTGGATCAGCATACCGTGGACAAGGAGCGTCATTATCCTTCGGACAAGCCGTACGACAGGAGGCCTAAGGTGGCAAAGACGATGAACAACTGGCTGCAGGCGTTTACTGTGCTTGGATGTATTATGGGTCAACGCCACCCTGACCGCTGCTCTGAGCTGTTCATATATCAGGATATTATTTACAACGCTTACAAGGCTCATGGCGGCAGTGCATGGTGGCGCTATGACGAGGATTTTCGGAGGCGGTTAGCTTTGCAGCCAAGTATTGGCTGGGGGGTCAAGGCAACGGATGTTTGGTTGCGTCTAATGACTGCTCCTCGGCCGCAGCCCTTTCTCGGAGCGGCCGCTGGCACCGGCAGTTCTTCGCAGGGGCCAGTGGCCATCCGCCGGCCAGGGGCGTGCTGGTTATTTAACGAGGGTTACTGCAAATTTGCCGCCCTCTGCAAATATAAGCACGAGTGCTCCATTTGTGGAGGTCCCCACCCCTCCACCCGTTGTTCCCGCTCCGCGGGAGGAAAGGCCCAGAAGCCACCTGGTCAGGGTGACCCCAAGGACGCCGGTGAGCGTGGCAGAGATGGGGCCATGGCTCGACAGGTACCCCAATAAGGTTGTGTCGGGGCAGTTACGTGACGGTTTTTCTGTTGGGTTTTTCATCCCGTTTGTACTGAGTAGGGCCTCTGTTTTTTCGGACAACTTGAAGTCGGCCAGAGAGCTGCCCGAGGTCCTTCTGGACAAGGTTTCGAAGGAGGTGGCTTTGGGTCGTATCTTGGGTCCTTTCAAGGAAATGCCGTTTCCCAATTTGCGGGTGTCCCCGCTGGGTGTTGTTCCTAAGCGGGAGCCGGGCAAATTTCGTTTGATTCATCACCTTTCCCACCCCAAGGGTTCGTCTGTGAACGATGCTATTTCCCAGGAGGACGCCTCGGTTTCTTATGTGTCTTTTGACCACGCAGTCCGGTTGGTCGGTATTGCAGGCCGGGGCGCTTTCATGGCGAAATCTGACATCGAGTCAGCTTTTAGGCTTCTCCCTGTTCACCCTGACTGTTTTCACCTTTTGGGTTGTTTTGTGGACGGGTGTTATTATTTTGACACTTGTTTGCCCATGGGGTGTTCCATTTCCTGCCATTTTTTTGAATTGTTCAGTTCCTTTTTGGAGTGGGTGGTTCGTTTGGAGTCGGGTTCCAGTTCCATTATACATTATTTAGATGATTTTCTGTTTGTTTCTGAGTCGTTTCTAGACTGTAAGAGGTTGTTGGACAATTTTTTGGCCCTTATGGCCCGTTTCGGGGTTCCGGTCTCGATGGAGAAGACTGAAGGTCCGCTTACGTGTTTGTCTTTTTTGGGCATCGAGATCGATTCCGTGGCGATGGTTTTCCGCTTGCCGTCTGATAAGTTGCAGCGGCTCCTCCAGCTCATTGACGGTTTCTTGGCGGTCAGGAAAGCCACCCTCCTTCAGTTTCAGTCCCTGCTGGGCCTGTTATGCTTTGCTTGCCGCGTTATGCCTATGGGGAGGGTTTTCTCACGGCGGTTGTCCCTTGCCACTAAAGGGGTTCGGGTCCCCACTCACCGTGTCAGGGTCACGAAGTCCTTGAAGCTGGATCTGTTGGTGTGGCAGGAATTTTTGCTCTCCTACAACGGGAGGACATGTTACATGGCCGCTGAGTGCTCTAATGCCGAGATTGAGTTGTTTTCTGACGCCGCTGGGTCGAGCGGTTTTGGGGTTATTTTCGGCACGCACTGGTGTTATTCTTCCTGGCCCCCCCTCTGGGTTTCTTCCGGTCTTTGTCGTAATTTGACGTTGCTTGAGCTTTTTCCCATTGTTGTAGCCGTGGAACTCTGGGGGGCCAGGTTGTCTAACAGCCGTGTTTGTTTTTGGACGGATAATTTGGCGGTTGTTCACGGGGTGAACAGCCTGTCCTCCGCGTCTCTTCCTGTGTTGGCGTTGCTTAGACGTTTGGTCTTGCGGTGTCTGGAACATAATATCTTTTTTCGGGCACGGCACGTCCCGGGAGTTGATAACGTTGTGGCTGATGCTTTATCCCGTTGTCATTGGCAGGTTTTCCGAGCTCTTCATCCGGATGCGGACCCAGTTGGCCAGGATTGCCCGGCGTCTCTTTGGGAAGTAGTGGACCACAGCTGATGTCCATGATCGGTGCATCGGTTTCCCCGGCCACTTGGAGGTCGCATGGTAAGGCGTGGGCGGACTGGTTAGCGCTGGTGGGTTCGCGTGATGTGGCCACTCTGTGTTCGGCCAGGTTGGAGGTTACGGTGGAGTTTCTCCTCCAGATGCGTTCGGCTGGTTGCTCAGCGTCGGTCGCGCAGCGGCGTTTGGCGGGTGTGGCCTTTTATTTTCACATGCATAGCTGGCCTGATGTCACCAAGCACTTCCTGATCCGCCAGGCTCTGAAGGGTTGGAAGAAGGAAGGTGTGCGTGTGGATTGCAGGCGTCCTGTCTCGTTCCAGCTGTTGGGCGCCATCATTGCGGCTTGCCCTGTAGTCTGCCGGTCTAAGTTCGAGGCTGCGTTATTTGCGGCGGCTTTTAGCCTGGCGTTTTTTGGCGCTTTGCGTATCGGGGAGCTAGTTCCGGCTTCGCGGGCGCAGCTCGGCGGTTTACTGTTCGAGGATATTTGTCTGGCCAATGGCGCGCTCCGGATTCGTATCCGGCGGTCCAAGACGGACCAATATGGGCGGGGGACGTGGATTCCTCTCCTTCAGGTAGCGGGTCCGGTCTGCCCGGTTCAGTTGGTGGCTGACTATTCTTCCCTGCGGGTGCAGGGTTCGCATTTCCTTTCTCACCAGGACGGGTCCCCACTTACGAAATTTCAGTTCCTGTCGGTTTTTCGGTCCTGCCTGGTGGAGGTGGGGGCCCCCCCTGGTGATTTTGGAACGCATTCATTTCGGATTGGGGCCGCGACCGAGGCGGCCAGGGCGGGTTTGCCTGAGGCCGAGGTCCAAAGAATTGGCAGATGGCGTTCCAATTGTTTTGCCCGTTACATTCGTCCGGAGTTGTTATTTAAAAAAAAAAAAAAAAAAACACTCTTGTTTTTGGGTTTGTCTTGACCTTACTCTATGTTTTCGGTGTTTGTTAATTTTGTTCTTTTTTGTAGGTGCGGTCCGTCCTACTGTGTGGGTGATTGGGCACTCGTACGTTTTCTGGGCGGCCCAGAGAGCAGAGTGCCGGCCAGGGGGTCGTCTGCTTGGTTTCCATGGATTGGAGGTCCTGTGGCGCGGTATCCGAGGGCTTCGGTGGTCACAGTTACTTCCGGAGGTGGTGGACATCAGTCGGCGTTCGTCGGGCCCGGTGGTTCTCGTGATTCACGCCGGGGGGAATGATCTTGGTTCCTCGAGTGTGGCAGAGCTCCTAACGTTAATGCGGTCGGATATTGAGCGCTTTTCCGCCTTTTTCCCCGAGGTCATACTAGTGTGGTCGGAGATTGTGCCTCGTTTGTTTTGGCTGGGAGCTAGAGAGGCGGGAGCGGTGGAGAAGGGCAGGCGCACGGTAAACGCGCGTATTTCGCGCTTCGTGCGTTCCAGGGGTGGGGTTGTGGTCAGACACCGCCAACTTGAGGGCGATAATCGCTCGCTTTTGAGGCCTGACGGGGTGCATCTGACGGAAATCGGCTTGGATATTTTCCTTTCGGGTATTCAGGACGGCATTGAGCAGGCGCTCTGTTTATTGGGTGGTGGTCGGAGCCCCGTTTGAGGCTACGGGTCTCCTCCGTGGCGATAATTCAGAAGTTTGGAGGTTAAGGCGGATGGCGGAGGTGCCCGCTGTGTGAGACGGCGGTTGGCATAGCGCTCCGCTACTGGTTATGCGTTAAGATGGTGGTTAATAAAAGTTACCTTGATAACGTTTGATGTCTGCTGTGGCCGATCACCGCCCAATAAAAGAGGGGTTTAAATCGTTGATGGTGTCCTGCCTCTTTATTTATTGCTGAGCAGTTGGGAGAAGGGGTGAGACAGGTAGGGCAAGGTACGGCCATTTCCTCCTATCAGCAGTCTGGTGGAGCACCCGACAGTGTAGGGAGGGGGCTCAGGGACTGCTGATGCCCCCTTCCCCTCCTCTGGGTCATGGCCGAGGGTAAGGGGCCTGTCCACCCCTGTTACGGCCAGGTTTTCTGGGACAGTGGGGAACAAGGGGTTAATAGTCCCTAGTAAGAAGGGGTGGGAGAGAGGGATGCTGTCTCGGCCCCCTTCTCCTCCTTCTGCCCTCCCCTTACTGTTCCCGGGTTTTTGGTGGCCCCTCCCCGGGGCTTTATAGAGGGGGTAACCGCCCTTGTCCTTCCTCTTGGACAGGAAGCGGTGTTGTCCCGCCCGCCCGCCCCTTGGGGTTGTTGTTCCTGTGGGCGTTGGGTTTTTCTATGATTGTTCTGTTTATATGCTTCTCTATTACAGATTTTCGGGGTGTTTTGTGAAGTCACAGCAGGCGATAATTCAGAAGTTTGGAGGTTAAGGCGGATGGCGGAGGTGCCCGCTGTGTGAGACGGCGGTTGGCATAGCGCTCCGCTACTGGTTATGCGTTAAGATGGTGGTTAATAAAAGTTACCTTGATAACGTTTGATGTCTGCTGTGGCCGATCACCGCCCAATAAAAGAGGGGTTTAAATCGTTGATGGTGTCCTGCCTCTTTATTTATTGCTGAGCAGTTGGGAGAAGGGGTGAGACAGGTAGGGCAAGGTACGGCCATTTCCTCCTATCAGCAGTCACAAAAAATCCGCCCCATCGGCATAATAAGGCACACAAAATTAAGCTTCCTCAATAAGGACTGTACCCCACGCAGCCGCATTTTTTGCCGCCCACCCGCCGTAGATCCTCAAACTTGTCCTCCAGCAGCCTACACTCCATAACTACAGCTCTGCCTTGTTTGCTGCCACCTGCTGGTGAACCCAGCACATTACATGTAATAAACAGTTACATAACCATATTATAGATGCACATTATGGAAAGGACCTGGAACAAAATACATGAGATGACATACAGGTTAGCCCATTAAATATAGCAGCAGGGTGTAGGAGTGGTAACACCACTCTGGGGTGTTACATAAACAGTGTCCAATATCAACCAAGGTCAAATAACAAGCAGAGTCAAAATCATGTCATGTCACAGAAACAGAGTCAGCGATTCAGAGTAACAAACACAACTAGCTAGTGAGGCAGGTGAGGCTAGTGAGGCAGGAATATCAATCACAGTCAGCTGTGGCAATTTTTCAATAGCCTGCCCTCCGGAAGAAAAAGGGTGTGGTATCTACAGTGATGACCAGTATAGGGTAATAGAGTATGTAACTGAATACCCAGAGAAACAGCAAAATTCAAATCAATAAAATTAGCAGTGGATCCAGAGTTAACAAAAGCAAATCCAGATTGACTACAGGAATTATAGAAAATATATACTGGTAAAAGGAACATTTTAGAGACTTTGGAAAGTACCTTTAGGTCTTCTTCAGAATCACATGCTGAAGTCTTTCCGGCAGCAGCGATTTTGGACAGGTCTTGAGTCAGCGTTGCCACAGAATTCCTTTTTTCTCCTGAATCTAGACTGGAATATGGAACGGGTGTGGGTGCACGTTCTCTTCTGTATTCTCTTAGTCATCTGTCTAAACACACAGCTAATGTCAGGGTCTCATCAAGAGAATCAGGTAAAGGATAAATCACTAACCGGTCCTTAAGTTTGTCAGAAAGACCCTGACAGAATTGACATCTCGGAGATAGGTCATTCCATTTGGAGGAAACACACTACTTACGAAAATCCACACACTCGTCCTCGACAGGTCTGTGTCCCTGATGGAACGAAACTAATTTGGAAACAGAATAGAAATTGTAGAAAAATGAGACGTAAATGCTAAACTCGCCGGTATGGATGCCACATCTCCAAACTGACAATATATCATAATTTATAACAATGGTTCTCACTTATAAAAGGATTACCTGCTGCCTCCACTGCCATTCATACAGTGGGGCTTCTTGGCCTACTGACATGTACATGTCAATTTTTTAAAAGGATATGCATACAACTGGGCATTTTTATTACAGTGCTGCTGGGTTCTGCTACTACTGTGATCTGCCACCATCTTGTGCTGTATGCCACTGCCCCTTCCCAACTCTGTCATGGAGCCACTACTATCACTGTTGCTGCCACTGCTGCTACCACCCTCCCCACTCTGTCGTGGGGTTACTACTTGAATCTTGGTGCACTGCACAGTTATGTAAAGGGTGATAAATTAGAACTGTGGTAACAGTGACCTGTAATACTGAAGCACAGTAAATTTACAGCTAACAGAAGGAATGTGTTTGGACTACCACATCATGGATTAAAAGAACAATATTTTTACTGCTATTTTATTGGTGCTGCCTCCATTTCTTTATTTGGTTCCACTAAGAAACCATTTGGACACAGCTCCTGCAGGGGTCTGCACTTGTTTTTGCATGTTGTATGCTTTTCTATTTTTTTAACAGAAGGGATTAGCTACAGTATGAATCTTGGTGCACTCTGTTACTGTAACTGCTGCTGCCACCCTCCCCACTCTGTCATAGGACCATTACTTGAATATTGGTGTACTGCACAGTTATGTACACAGCGATAAATTGTAGCAGAGTCTGTAGTTTAGCAGTCTCCTGTGCTCTTCCTCCACTCTCCCTGCACCCTCTCTCCACAGTTTAACTTCCAAGTCTTCACACTGAGATTGGGCCACCAAGGGAGCGGTGGGTCCTGCACCTATAAGACAATGGGAGCATATCCTAGCGATGTACCCTCATTGTTTGGGATGACAACCACTTTAAATCAACAGGTTATTCAGTGTGAAACAATGTAAAATCACTTTTTTTCCAACATTTTTTATTTAATATCCTTTGGATAAAAGACGTAGCAGGTGATAATATCCCATACAGCAAAATCTGCGAGAAAAAAAAACACAAAAAAAAACTTTATGGCTCCTGAAATGCAGAGATTCAACTTTTTTTTTTTTTTTAAATAAGCTGCTCATTATTGCCCATTCAGATCTACTTTTAGATTTTCAACTAAATTTCACTAAATTAAACAAAAAAAAATCATGAAATCTTGCAGTTTCAAACCGGCCACTGAGCCTTATAATATGTTAATATGTCCTGTTATTGCTGCATGGACACTGTGGTAAAAAAAGCCAAAGCCCTTGGTGGTCAACGTAGTGCGTGGGTCCGGGCCTAGTAGTGCATATGCGGGGGATTCAGGGCAACAGAGGAGGGTGATATCACATCAATACAGGACTGTTCATACGAAACACTGGGGAGGAATTAGCCACACAAAATGCTGAGGGGCCTGGGCACTTCCAACAAAAACACCACCTCTGGGCACTTACAATCCCTCATTTGCATATCTTTTAATCTAATTTTTGCAGCTAACCGAATTAGACAAGAAAGGTACCATTACTATCATGTGTCTGTGCCCAACAGCACAATATAAGCAGTATAAAACTTGGAAAGTTGGTGACGGGACTACCTTTAATATTCTCCTTCATTATTCTGCCATTCAGAACACGGTTCCTTATGCTGTTTTCTTTAAGAATTGCAAACTGACCATAACCCCTATGACCTTATCATGTTTACTTTAACAGGATTGGTGTACCTACCGTCCTCCATTGTGTACATTCTATCTACCAACCTGATCGGGGCTCTTTCATACAAGATGGGGAGGTTGGTCTATTCCAATTCTACTGGCACATGTTCAATCAATGTCATGAATTTTTGAAGACTCAACCAATGTCTTCTTTCTTTCAGGTGGCTGTGTGCACTTGTCGGGATGATGATCACGGGAGTTAGTCTTTTATTGGTCAGTATAGATAGCTCGGTGCATGGTAGAAAGTCCTCTGCCTCATGGGTGCACCGACTTTTGCTTGGTCTAATGTCATCCTGGTTGTATCTATGGGTATTGGATCCCCATCTATTGATGTCTCAAATATACATGTTCAGACACCTAGCATGAGAAAAATGTTCATTAAATGAAATTAAAATCAAAGTTTACATTACTAATCTGTATATTGTTCATCTACACTCTCATTTCCCATCTAGATTCCACTAGCTTCCAATATGTTTGGTCTTATCGGTCCTGTGGCTGCCACTGGCCTTGCCTTTGGAATGGTTGATTCATCAATTATGCCGATCATGGGACAACTGGTAGATCTACGTCATACCTCTGTGTATGGTGGGGTATACGCCATTTCAGGCATTGCTATGTGCGTTGGATATGCATTAGGTAAGTTTTTTTTTAACATTGTCTACTTGATGCAGGCTATGTCTAATAAGTGGCAAATAATACTTGATTCTATATGTCAGGGTATAGGGCTGTTCTCTCATCTGTTTATCAGCGTTTAGGATGCAGTTTCCTGTGTATATATATCATTTATATAATAGGACTGTTCTCCGGTCTATATATCAGTGTATAGGACACAGTCTCCGGTGTATATATATCATTTATATAATAGGACTGTTCTCCGGTCTGTATATCAGTGTATAGGACACAGTCTCCGGTGTATATATATCATTTATATAATGGGACTGTTCTCTGGTCTGTATATCAGTGTATAGGACGCAGTCTCCAGTGTATATATATCATTTTTATAATAGGACTGTTCTCTGGTCTGTATATCAGTGTATAGGACACAGTCTCCAGTGTATATATCATTTATATAATAGGACTGTTCTCCGGTCTGTATATCAGTGTATAGGACGCAGTCTCCAGTGTATATATATCATTTATATAATAGGATGTTCTCTGGTCTGTATATCAGTGTATAGGACGCAGTCTCCATTGTATATATATCATTTATATAATAGGACTGTTCTCCGGTCTGTATATCAGTGTATAGGACACAGTCTCCGGTGGTATATATATCATTTATAATAATAGGACTGTTCTCCGGTCTGTAATACAGTGTATAGGACACAGTCTCCGGTGTATATATATCATTTATATAATAGGACTGTTCTCTCCATCTGTATATCAGTGTAATAGGACGCAGTCTCCAGTGTGTATATAGATCATTTATATAATAGACTGTTCCTCCAGTCTGTATATCAGTGTACAGGACACAGTCTCCGGTGTATATAGATCATTATATAATAGGACTGTTCTCCGGTCTATATATCAGTGTATAGGACCACAGTCTCCGGTGTATATATATCATTTATATAATAGGACTGTTCTCTTGGTCTGTATATCAGTGTATAGGACGCAGTCTCCAGTGTATATATATCATTTATATAATAGGACTGTTCTCCGGTCTGTATATCAGTGTATAGGACACAGTCTCCAGTGTATATATATATTTTATATAATAGGACTGTTCTCTGGTCTGGTATATCAGTGTATAGGACACAGTCTCCAGTGTATATATATCATTTATATAATAGGACTGTTCTCTGGTCTGTATATCAGTGTATAGGACACAGTCTCTGGTATATATATCATTTATATAATAGGACTGTTCTCTGGTCTGTATATCAGTGTATAGGACACAGTCTCCAGTGTATATATATATATCATTTATATAATAGGACTGTTCTCTGGTCTGTATATCAGTGTATAGGACGCAGTCTCCAGTGTATATATATCATTTATATAATAGGGCTGTTCTCTGGTCTGTATATCAGTGTATAGGACACAGTCTCCAGTGTATATATATCATTTATATAATAGGACTGTTCTCTGGTCTGTATATCAGTGTATAGGACACAGTCTCCAGTGTATATATATCATTTATATAATAGGACTGTTCTCTGGTCTGTATCTCAGTGTATAGGACACAGTCTCCAGTGTATATATATCATTTATATAATAGGACTGTTCTCTGGTCTGTATATCAGTGTATAGGACACAGTCTCCAGTGTATATATATCATTTATATAATAGGGCTGTTCTCTGGTCTGTATCTCAGTGTATATACACTGTCTGTGGCTTTTACATGTAAAATATGGTCGTGTGCATGAAGCCTAAATGTAATCTCTCATTTCAGGGCCTTCATGTGGTGGCGCTATTGCAGAAGCCATTGGATTTCCCTGGTTAATGGCAGTCATTGGATTACTGAACATTATCTATTGTCCTCTCTTTCTCTTGCTTAGAAATCCACCTGCCAAAGAAGAGAAAATGGTCAGTAATTTTCATTTTTTATTTACAAAGCATATATTGTATTTAAAGAGGACCTTTCATGCATTTTTTTTAACAGTAGTTACATACCGTAACTCGTAGGGTACCCCCCACTGATGCTGCCACCCGTGACCGTTCTTCAAAATAGCGCTCCTGCGCCCCGCTGCAGCCCCCTGTATTTTTCCCGCTCAGTATGTTAATCCTGAGCATCAGTACAGGGAGGAGGAGACGCCCAGGTTTCTCAATGTTTTTTTCTCCCTGGCTGTGACGCTCTCCGATGTGATTGGATCGCGGCACAGCCAGGGAGAAAAAAACTCCTTGGCTGATAAAAATCTAAATAAAAAATTCGATTTGCTGAATTTTCCCCCCGAACTTTGGTTCGATCCGAATTTATTTGTGGCGAATTGCATTAGAAAACAGCTATTTCCTTGCTTCAGAGAGCCTGTATAGTGATGTAGAACACTGTGCGTTGCAGTAACACGCATAGGGAGTCTGCTGTGGTAGGGATGCAATACTGTGAGTCAGCATAACATGTAGATGGCAGGCGTCACTATTAGAATTACTAAACACTCTTAGAATTACTGCATTACTGCGTGACACCGCAGTGCCCTGCACAGGTGGTATGCTGGAGGGGCACTGTGAATTGTCCCTGCAGTGGAGGCTAAGGACACTGTGGAGGCAGAGGCGGACATTGTCACAGGACCATCAGCATGAGAACATGGAGGTTAAAGTGGTGTCACCTGGCCAAGTTGCTGGTGTAGCTGTGCAGGAACCACATTTACCCAGTGGGTCGTAAAGGACATATATTGTCCCTGACCGTAGTTACAGCTCCACATGTCGGCGCTGCTGTGTACCTTGGCAGACACCAACAGGCTCAAGGACTGGCCCACCTTCTGTCCTACATATGTGTGCAAGGCCGGTACTGTCTTTTTAGCAAATAAATGGTGGCTTGGGACTCTCCACCTCGGCTCAGCACAAGCCATCAGTTCTCTGAAAGGTTCAGAGCCCACCACTTGGTAATGGAGGAACTGCAGCACCAGCAACTTGGCCAGGAGCACGTTCAGCTTCTGCACCATTGGATGAGTGCACGCATACTGTTGTCTCTTGGCAATCTCTTCGGTGATCGATCCCTGATGGAATGACTCACTAGGAGGAGGAGCAGGAGCATCAGGACCAGCAGATGATAAGGACAGACAGCTAAGACAGTCAGAGAGTACGGTGTCAAAGCCCTTGAGGGGCACAACTGCAGTTGTTCCAAGACCTGGCGCCCTCAACACTGCAGAAAAGGAGGATTATGAAACCTCTCACAGACAAATTGCGAGCCTCTAAGATTCTTTATTGGTGGCTGTTCCCCTTTGGCATCCTGGTTACTTACAGGAACCATCAGAACCTCAGAAGACCTCCAGCATTTCTGTGAAGCTCTCTACATGACGTCATTGGACATTCCATCCTGGATGCCTATTCCTGATGATGAGGATTTACAATCGCTTCCTCCTATCTCCGCATTGTTCATGGCTAAGAAGCTGAGATCTCCAAAGCCTAGGAAGAACCCTGCTAAGGACCCAGTTACCTGAGTTACAGTACTAGCCTCTGAATTTCGGTTAAAATGAGTGCCTTTTGTGAGCATATTTTGTGCTGATTTTTGTATATCTTTACCTCTTATCTGTTAGAGGTAATATATCTCTACTAATACTGGCATGAAGGATAAAGGATAGTTTGCATACCATCTCCCTTTTTGCCTCTGACCTAATTACACTTGGAAGTTACCTCACCTTCAATTCTATCTTTGACTCTTAGATCTAAGGCTACGTGATGTGTAACAAATGCTATACTTTACTTAAATGCGCACAGGTCATACCAGAGACTTGATTATTTTGTACTTGGCAGATATCCACTGTATTTCCATTTCAGACCATGCCCCTATCACACTTACTTTGGCTTTTCCAAAACTTCCCTAGAGACTGGACACGGTGGCTTAATTCTGCTCTTTTAGATACTTCCATGGTCAATTTGTTTTCTGGCAAACTCAATAGGTATTTTGACCTGTTTAGCTTCTCAGTCCTCCATATGGGGGGCCCATAAAGCAGTTATTAGAGGCAAATTTATTGCCTTGGGCTGTCATTTAAAAAGATAGCACATGCTTCAAGTCACCTCTCTTATGTCTTAAAGAGGACCTTTCATGTTTTTTTTTTACAGTAGCTAAATACCTTAACTCGTAGGGTACCCCCCGCTGATGCTGCCACCCGTGACCGTTCTTTAAAATAGCGCTCCTGCGCCCCGCTGTGTCCCCCTGTATTTTTCCCGCACAGTATGTTAATACTGAGCATCGGTACAGGGAGGAGGAGGCTGTGGCTGTGCCGCGATCCAATCACATCGGAGAGCGTCACAGCCAAGGAGTTTTTTTCTCATACTGTGCGGGAAAAATACAATTTTGAAGAACAGTCACGGGTGGTAGCATCAGCAAGGGGTACCCTACGAGTTAAGGTATTTAGCTACTGTAAAAAAAAACATGAAAGGTCCTCTTTAAATAGCCTCCCTAGAGAGAACCTACAAAAGATCTCTTGTAATCCATGATCATGAGGCACCAGGGGCGGACTGGGAACTTAATAGTGGCCCTGGAAAAAAATACTAAAAGTTTTGTACGTAGTTGGGTCCAAATTGATGGAAGGCAGGACAAGCAATACCATATTGTGGCACATTATACCACTGCAACAGGGCCAAATACCACAGTCCATCACAAAATACATCTCCAAAAACTTACACTGGGAGGCTGTGATGAGGTCCCAGACAGCCCCCTGGGCAGCGGCATTTTCCCTGTAAGGTCTATGGCCAATCTGCCCCTGTGAGGCACTAGTTCTGTTGCAAATTTGCGTAAGGTCCTGCTGAATGTTAGAGCTGCTTGTACGTATTTGAGAATAAAAAATAAACATTATTCTCATGGTGAAAGATTATATTCGCTCTTATTAAGAAGTGCACAGTACAATCTCATATGAAGCTGATTAAATCAGCAAATAGTGTTTTCCTAACTGATATTGCGGATATTGACTCTATCCTGTCACGGTGTGTTCACTGTGTCACGGGATGTTGTGCAGGCTGGCTGCAGGCCCTCTCGCGCACTGGCTGCAGGCTCACTCCTGTGTATGCTCGTTGCTTGGTGCTGTGTGTTGGCTGCGGTACCTCTGACCTGTGTGTGAATTGTTCTCTGTGATGTTTCCTTTTGTGTTCTTGTGTCTCTTCTTCTTGTATGGTTAATGTTCTGTCTCGGTGTGTCAGCTAGGTGTCAGCTGACCTTGTTACCCTTCTATATGATCCTGTGTGCTGTGGGTTTAGGGGTCACCTGACCTGGGGATATTCCATCTGCCCTCTGGGTGTGGCCCAGGTCAAACTGGTGCACTTGGTCGAGTGATATTACCTGCCTATGGTCCCTTCTCTGGTGGTCCAGTTTCCTGCCATGTCTGCATCTGTGAACAAAGTATTCGTGTTGGTCCTAGCTTTGTCTGATTGCTTGCCTTATGTTTGGTTGCCTGAGATGTTCTAGGGATCGGTAGGACCCTCGCTAGAACATGACACACCTTCTCTGCATTTTATCATTCCTACATAACTTGAGAACACAGCAATCATCAACAGCTTTGAGTAATAGATTGACTCAAATACACCAATTTCTTGAATCTCTCTATGCCTGTTTTAATAGAAGATGACGCTGTCCTCTTACTGCCCCTGTTACTATCCAACAAATTAAAATTGCTCTCTATACCACACCCTCAGGTAAATTCTCTGGCCCAGATGGGCTGCTAGCTTCTTATTATAGGAATTTTTTCCCAGTCTTATGCCCCAGACTTGTGCAATACATTTAAGCCCTATTGGAGCGGACACTCCGAGCTACCCAAGCACTTGAAGCTCATATAGCAGTCTTATCCAAGCCTGGTAAAGATCACCAGTTAAAGAGTAAAAGTAAAAAAAAAAAAAAAAGTGTTTATAATAATAAAAAAATTAAGTTTCAAGTAAAAAAGCAAAAACGCCCAATTTTATAATAAAAAATAGAAAAAAAAACCCACACACATATTAGTTTTCACCACATCCATAATGACTGGCTCTATAAATATATCACATAATGTACCCCGTCAGATACATCGTAAAAATAAATAAAAACTGCCCTAAAAAGCCATTTGTGGTCACATTACATCACAAAAAGTGTAATACCAAGCAATCAAAAATTCAGAGGCACCCTAAAATAGTATCAATCAAACCATCACCTCATCCCGCAAAAAATTAGCTCCTACATAAGACAATCACCCCCCAAAAAAAAAAAAAAATAACTATGGCTGTCTTTTTTTTTCAAAAAATTCTTCATTATGTAAAACTGAAACAAGCAAACAAAAAAGTAGACATATTTCATACTGTCACGTCCGTAACAATCTTCTCTATAAAAATAGCACATGATCTAACCTGTCAGATGAATGTTGTAAAAAACAAAAAATAAAAATTGTGACAGAACAGACATCTTTTGGTTACCTTGCCTCACAAAAAGCTTAATATTGAGCGATCAAAAATCATATGCACCCCAAAATATAAATAAAACTGTCACCCTATCCCATAGTTTCCAAATTGGGGTCACCATTTGGGAGTTTCTACTGTAGGGGTGCATTAGGAGGCCTTCAAATGGGACATGGTGCCTAAAAACCAGTTCAGGTTTACACATTACACCTACATTATGGCCGCTGCACATTTTATGCCACAGTTTTCTGTAATTGTGGCAAATTGGATGCTGCAATCATGGAAAATCACTGCAAAAACACATTTTAGTTGCAAAAACAAAGCAAAAAATACAATGTGGCTTTGATACAACCTGTTATGTCTGCATTCCTCCCTGACAAGACAGCAGTAGCAGCTCTCAGCTTCCTTTTTTAGAAATTGATAAACTGCATACAGAATATATGCACAAACTTGATTTGGATTTTAGTACAATTCCGATACACTTATATACATGCACTTCTGGTTGAGCCGAGCATGCATGCATTTTCAATAGGGAGACAGGAGTAAGTGGCTGCCAGACCCTCTGACTGAGGAGTATTGCTCATGAAAACAATGGATGGGTCACATTATCGTTGAGAGTCAGTACACCCCATGTACATAAAACAATCCCACCAAAATTAGCACATTCTCATCCACACCCTTTAATACAAAGAATGGGGACCACCTCTATCCAGATATAGTATATATTACTGTCTTTAGGTAACCTAATTTATTTTTATTTTTTGTTTTCAGGCCATCTTAAGCCAAGAATTTCCTATGGAAACCAAGACCTACACGGACCAGTGAAAAACCCAAGATCCAGCACTCTCCACCGGCCACATTAGTGATAAAGACATCAGCACCCCCAATAACAGGATTATGAGGATCCTTCACTGATCAGACTGATACCTTGCCTCAGTTTCTGACAACCTTGAACTGCATCAGCCAAGGAGCAACTTACACCCACACCTTGTTCAGAATTAGAAAAATATGGCTGTTTTCTTCCAAATACAGCACAACATGGCTAGTCATAGTTCATATCTGATACTGAAACTCGTCTCCTTTAAAGGGAAACTGACTAAGTCGCAATACCACACTTACAAGCAGCCATGGAGTTGGAAGTATACAAATGTATGGTAGGGCCCATAGTACAGATGTGCTTGTACAACCAGAATATATAATCATACAATAATCCATCAAAATCCAACAGCCCCTGCAATAATAAGAGGATTTTATTTGCTTTTTTTGTCTTTATTAAAATCACCCTACACTGCCTCACATGTTTTCTGCACAGATGTTGAGATATAATGTAATGCTAATGTAATGTAATTCTGGTCATCTTGATTCTTATGGTCACTTTCCCCTTGCCCATTATATGGACACATTTTGGCATCGGTATACAAGGCACAAAACAAGGACTTTCTCTGATGCAACAGAATAAAAATTAGATGTGATAAGATTTGGTGATCCCTGATGTCTGGGTATTGCAGCTATAATACAGATGCAAAAATGTGCTTGTATTATGGCACATAATGGTTCAAAATCCAAATGTAGATGTCACGCTCTGGTGTGAGAGAAATACCACACACCCAATATAGGAGGGAAAGGAAAAGGAAATAAAGCCTAAAAACGAGGGAAGGAAAGTGGACACCTCCTAGTGAAAACCCTAACCAAACCCTAGCCCTGACTGACTACCAGTATGAACAGACCCCAAAGGTTGGTGAGTTCATACACAGGTAGTCCTATCTCCCTCTAAAGGACCCTGGTACTAATGACAGAAAAGAGACAGCCTGTTCCTGCAAAGGAAGGAGGAACAGGAGTCTCACGGAGGCCTGATACAAAACGACTAGGAAATGCAGCAAACAGAAAAAGCTAAATAAGAAACAAAAGGGAAAGGTAACACTTAATTTCCAAGAAGCTATGGCAGCACAAGGAACTCCGCCGAGATCCAAACACCACAGGTCCAACTGAAGCTATAAACCACACAGCATAGTGGGAGAAACAACTATAAATAGGGAAAGCTAAATGACCCCAATAGCAACATCTGGAAGCTAAGGGTGTGGCCAGTACCCAAAACAACACAGACACCTATTGATCCACAAGGTAAACATGTCACATCAAACCACGTGTTGCCAGTCTCAAAGATCTCCTGCCACTCACTGTCGTGGAGACGTCTGTGTGTCTCGGTAGATCTGTGACAGTAGACTCTCAAATGATTTCTATGAATTAAGTTTGCCACTCCCTAATAACTTCAGGCTGTTGTCCAGAAAGAGGTCCTTAAAGGGAACCTGTCATCTCCGAAACACTCCCTGAACTAGAGTAAGCATTGTATAGTGTAAGTGATGCTGAATCCGAATATGTAAGTTTTATCTTCATACTCACTTCAATTCTGACGCTGTGCTCCGACAAACCAGCAATAAAATGCACACAGTGGACTCCGGTGCTCACTCACATAATGGAGAGGACTCAAAGAAGAGTCCACTGAGTGCATTTTACTGCTGGTTTGTGGGAGCACAGTGTCAGAATGGAAGTGAGTATGAAGATAAAACTTACATATTCGGATTCAGCATCACTTACACTATACACCGCTTACTCTAGTTCAGGGGGTGTTTCGGAGATGACAGGTTCCCTTTAAGGAAGCAGATGACCATGGAGCACTATGCTAGAATAGTCTCCCCTTAGTCTAAATAACTGGTGACTGCAGTTGGTTCTCCTCAATTGTTCTTAGCTCACCAGACAGTGCTATGCTGATATACAAGAAGTTTGGTACAGAGGAACTCACCAGATGTCCGGTTATTTTGCCAAAGGCAGGTGTGCATCTGACCTTCCGCTACCTGAAGTGAACAGTGAAATGGTGCCCTGTCCTTCAGTGTTGTAGATTTCCCATGTCCATTTCAGAAAATCTGTGGAAAATGCCTTATATGTTGCAGAATTTTGCTTAAAGGGGTTGGCCACTTTCTGATTACTGTTGACCAATGTGTTTGTGAGATGAGTATATGGCACTTACTAACATAAGCTTTATTGAAATTCTGCACCATTTTCTATATTTCATAAGTTATTCCTCCTTGTTTGCCAAGTCTTTTGTGCTGTCTACACAGATGACTTGTCAATAAAATGGCTGCTGATGGAGGGTCATGTGACCAAGCAAGTCACCTCCATTTGATGTCTCCTGCTCAAATACACTTCACCTGCCATCTACAGTTGGGAGTTTAGTACAGGTGCAGTATGTTTGAATAAAGGAGACATCACATGGAGGTGATTTGCCTGAGAGAACAGTGGCAAATGAGCTAGTGGAGTGCATGAATGCAGTCCTGCTTCACACACCAGTTTCTTACGGTCCAAGTTGTCTCTGCAGGGGCTACTGCAGATACAATTTGGGATGTCATGGCTGCCCTCGTAGATACAGCAGATCTTCTTATATAATAATTGTGGCATGCATCTGTCTGTCTTGACCGTCCAGATTCTTCTCTACCTATTTGACTGTTCACTTTCAACACCATGGATGCTCTACAGAAAATTAACATTCAACTGTTCCCGAAATTTAATGCAGGCACCATCCAATCAACGGTCTTATAAGAGAGATGACAAAGAACAGTGCTGTCAGACAAAGAAGAACAAAGAACAGACAAAGAAAAACCTATGGAGCATCTGTATGTATAGCTATGATGCTGGAACGTTGATCACTACATGTAATGCCCTCCTGCACTGATCCCATAGGTTTTCAGTGAGATTCAGGTCTGGAGAATGTGCAGGCCACTCCATCTGAGGTCCCCCAGTCTCCAGCAGCCATTCCCTAATGATGCGACCTCGATGAGCTGGAGCATTGTCCTCCATGAAGATGAAATTAGGCCTGTGTTGTTCATGCAGAGACACAATGACGGGATTAATTATGTTCTTCATGTAGTATGGGCTTGTTCACAAAGTGTAGGGAAGTTCTGTATTGACTAGACACACCGCCCACACTGTAACACCACCACCACCAAAAGACTCGTCTGATGACAAAAGTGGGATCTTTCTCTGCCATTAGAGCTGGACTGCATCTGTGTGTTAAAGCCTTTGCCCTGATCCTAATTGCAGGGGCAGAGTGGCAGCGCTCGCCCGATCAGCATGACAAGTGTGCCCTTCATCTGCAATATAGAAGAAAATGACCCCCACAGCAGACAACATTTCATAAAACTTCTTCTTTAATAAAATCATGGGCGTGGGATGAGGAGAGCATACAGCCTGCAGCCGTTTTGGGACATCCCACACTTCATCATAACGACTGTATGTGCTTTTATATCCTGTGATCATGATTTTAATGCGAATGAAGCTTTGGTAAATGGTGAGGGCTGCAGGATTTCTTTTCTTCTGGATTCATCTTTGGAGAGCAGGACCTGGGACTTGTGGTTTGTACTTTGGATTGAGCAGTACCATTTTTATCTTAATTGTGGATATGTTTGTTGTGTTGTGCCTTCTGCTCAAGACAGACATTGTCTTTATCCACCAGAAAGAGGTTAAACATCTTGTTTGTCATTCACCTGTTCCATGTATTCACCATGTTCCTGTCTTTGATTCCTTTTCTGCCAAATTCTGACATTAACCGGATCTTTAGCAGGTGAATGAGTGGTCGCAGGACATTGTTCTAGGAGCATTTTCAGCTCTTCATCACCATGTCTTCTGTGGGTTCATGGCGGTGTTTCAGGGATCTGACCAGATACCAATAATCCTTTACAATGTATAAGACCTTAATGTGTGGTAAAGATGGCCACCCAAGTATGGAGAGCCGTAAATGTATTATATGGATGGCTGGTAGACATGAGCAAGTCAATCAGAGTTTGATTTGGGTTTGATTTAGGGCTCATGGCCATATGCACGGCCGTGTGCATGCTGTTTGCAGATCTGGACCCAATAACTTTAATGGGTCCACAATCCGCAATATATGGTCCGCACCGCATTCTTTAGTGCTTCTGATATGTGTCTCTGTGCCATATCTTGCAGATTCTGGACCCATTTAACTCAATGGGTCCGCATCTTCAGTATGGCCTGCAAGCGGCTGGTGTCCGTATATTGCAGACCCACCATTTGCAGTCAACAATATGGGCACAGACGGCTAACGTCTGCTTGAGCCCTTAGTCAAATTCAGTTGAAGTGAAAATCGAAAACAAAACCTAAATCAAAAGTGTTCCAGTTGGCCTGAAAATTTGTGCATGGCACTCTGTCTCCTAGGACTCTCCAGTCTCTCACTTTTTTTTAATTAATTTTTTCTCTCTCCCTAAAATTCAACTTCAATCTCTAAATATTCGAATTCACATGCAACTTGAATTTTTATAAATAATACCAAAATTAACAAAATTCACGTTGCATCCCATTTGTTTAGAATCAATTCATTCATCTCTAATGGCTGGTCATCAGGTGTTGGGGTGTGATGACCCTGTGGAGGGGGTTAGTCCATGAACATATTGTCCATGGTAGTGCAGCACTGGGGTCCTGGGTTCAAATCCAACCAAAAGAAAACATCTGCATAGAGTTTGTATGTTCTCCCCATGTTTGGATGGGTCTAGTCTGGGCACCCCAGCCCCCTCCAACAACCATTGTAGGGGAAAAAAAGTCAGCTCCAGTAGCACTTACTCATTTAGGAGCATGTTGGCTCATTGCTTATTGCTGGGATCTGGTTTCAAATTTAACCAAGGGCAACATCTGCATGGAGTTTGTATGCTCTCCATATATTTGCATGGGTTTCCTCCAGGTATCCCAACCTTCTCCAACTCCTTGAGTCAATTCTAAACATCAGGCGTTTTGAAATCTGCATTAACCCATTAGTGAGCAGACACTTTTTGTGAGCACTTATGGCAGTTGAACAGTCCTAATTCTTTTAATTTCTTGGTTTAGCAAAATAATTTTTGCAGAGTTGTTTTTTTTTGGGACACACAGGGTTGTTTATTATTATTTTGGAGAAAACTGCAAAAAATTGTAATCTGTTTTTTTTCAAATTATGGCTCTTAATTTATTACATTTGCAAACTGACACCAAAATATATTATTAATATGGGTAACAAAATTTGTGCTGGTCTTTTGGATTATAATTAGAGATGAGTGAATGTATTCGCCACTTTGTAGATTCGTATTGAATCATGGAAATTTTCAGCTGCAAAGCGAATCCGAATTTCCTTGGTTTCGCTTCATATTACTCGTAAATCTACGCAAAAGTTTACATGCTAACTATATGTACGATACGTATGAACCGTACGAAACGTATGCATTATGCGTGAGGCGGGACAATGACGGTACTTGCACGCAAGAGCGGGAAAGTGAGGATATGCCCCCCCTCAGAACTGGAAAAAAACAGCCCCGGCCACCGGGAACTAACTATTTGCACTTATAGGGAGTGAAGACTCCTCCCTCAGTACTCCACACTCCTCTGAGTCACTTTGAACCAGTTTAGACCAGTGCTTACTGCTGACCTGAGAGCAAGTATTTACTGCAAGTGCAAGCATGGCTCAAAAAAAGCTGCATGACCTGCGTCTCAACTGACATTAAGAAGTCACAAGTCAAGATCAAGAGAATCCCAGCTTCGGTGCCTTCGGTCATCCTATTCCTTACCAACTGCTGCTGCGACTCATGAGGCAGCTGGAGCCTCTGCTTTGCCTTGTGCGGCTGGAATGTCCGCTATGGCTCGTTCGGTGGAGGTGGCTGGAGCGTCCACTTCGCCACCCAGGAGGAGATCCACCCCTTCCATACATCAGAATCCCATTGTTCCGGCATCTTTGACGGCCCATGCACAGACCCTCTGGGAGTATAAAACCGCAGTGGAAGACTGGGTCATACAGGTACTCGACCACCCTAGGCCGGGAGATCCTTCACTGGAACGCAGGAAGGCAACTGTGGTTTGGTTTTCGGTTTGGAGAGAGTCTGGCTTCCTGCAGGATGATGAGGATGAGAAGGAATATTTCGTGGGCCGCAGGTTGGTGAAACAGCTGTACCTGCCACAACATCGGCATAGCCTGTACGTGGGGGATCAGGTGGAGTACACCCCCATGGCGTCCCTGAAAGGCCCATTTGCGACCGGGGTTACCCTCCTTTCGCAGCCTCTGGTGCCTACAAGGTAACCAGAAGTGTGGCCGGATGAACCACCAGGTCCAGGACACTTGTGCTGCCTGCAGGAGTTCCCAGATGGCGTCCTTCGGTTCAGTGAAAAGCCACAGCCTCAGCCCCAGCCTCTGATTCCTGGACTGCCAGCACCACCACCACCACCACAGTCCTTACAGCTGGGTCAGCTGACTACGTCTTCATTCACCTTGCAATCTACGATGATCCACCAGTACCAGCTGCCGTGGAAGATGAAGCCAGCAGCAGTCGGGGAAGCTGGGTCTTCTTCCCTGGATGCAACCTTTCCGGAACCGCTGCAGCCGGAAGTTCTTACCCCAGCTGTCCTGGCAGGAGGATCCGGAAAAGCTCAAGTGGCTGCAGCGTTCACCAGCGTGACCACCACCCGGACCCGGTCAAGTCTGAATTCAGGAACAAAAGGGCACTGGAGAGCCACCACCGCAGCGAGCATGGCCTACAAGAGGCAGGAGCGTCCTCTGATGAACTTCAGCAGCAGCTCGAGCGAGGAGGATTTCAGGTCCCTCATCTGAGGAACCTACTACTGGCTGTCAAGGACACTGCAGGAGGACCTATGGGAGCTACACCATGGACGGCACCTGACGGGTGAGAGCTAGTTGGCACTTTTTATCTTAGTTTGTTTGTGTTGCCCCCGTTTGACTCTCACCCAGATGGACATGGCTGTCAGGACTCCCCCCATTCTGCAGAAAATTCCCTGTTGCGCCAAAGTGCGCCTATTTTCCTCCCCCCCTTCTCAGGTTATTTGGGAGCCCCTTTTGCAAAAAGGGTTCTCTATTTGCTGCTATTCTCTATTAACCATGTGGATTACACATTACCTGTTTGGATTACAATTTTACCTCACGTGGATTACAATTGAATTTTGGAATATGTGTTCCGGACAGACTGTTTTATCATTGCCAACTAGGAGCCATAAGGAGAGACTCAAACGTATATCTGAGCCTTTTATGTTTGCAAATGTGAAATTGCACTAAAATGTTTGCATAATTATGTCTTTGCAGTATTTTAGCTACACTGTTTTTAATAGTTCAGCACTTTAGCCCATTGTGTGTATTCTTATTCTGGTACTGCAATGTGTCCTATTATGCACTTATTGTATGGTGTTTTTAGTAAATTATTAACTTATTGAAAGCTAGCAGCAGTGAGCACCTTATTTTTATAGTTCATATACACTCACCGGCCACTTTATTAGGTACACCTGTCCAACTGCTCGTTAACACTTAATTTCTAATCAGCCAATCACATGGCGGCAACTCATGCATTTAGGCATGTAGACATGGTCAAGACAATCTCCTGCAGTTCAAACCGAGCATCAGTATGGGGAAGAAAGGTGATTTGAGTGCCTTTGAACGTGGCATGGTTGTTGGTGCCAGAAGGGCTGGTCTGAGTATTTCAGAAACTGCTGATCTACTGGGATTTTCACGCACAACCTCTCTAGGGTTTACAGAGAATGGTCCGAAAAAGAAAAAACATCCAGTGAGCGGCAGTTCTGTGGGCGGAAATGCCTTGTTGATGCCAGAGGTCAGAGGAGAATGGGCAGACTGGTTCGAGCTGATAGAAAGGCAACAGTGACTCAAATAGCCACCCGTTACAACCAAGGTAGGCAGAAGAGCATCTCTGAACGCACAGTTCGTCGAACTTTGAGGCAGATGGGCTACAGCAGCAGAAGACCACACCGGGTGCCACTCCTTTCAGCTAAGAACAGGAAACTGAGGCTACAATTTGCACAAGCTCATCGAAATTGGACAGTAGAAGATTGGAAAAACGTTGCCTGGTCTGATGAGTCTCGATTTCTGCTGCGACATTCGGATGGTAGGGTCAGAATTTGGCGTCAACAACATGAAAGCATGTATCCATCCTGCCTTGTATCAACGGTTCAAGCTGGGGTGGTGGTGTCATGGTGTGGGGAATATTTTCTTGGCACTCTTTGGGCCCCTTGGTACCAATTGAGCATCGTTGCAACGCCACAGCCTACCTGAGTATTGTTGCTGACCATGTCCATCCCTTTATGACCACAATGTACCCAACATCTGATGGCTACTTTCAGCAGGATAATGCGCCATGTCATAAAGCTGGAATCATCTCAGACTGGTTTCTTGAACATGACAATGAGTTCACTGTACTCAAATGGCCTCCACAGTCACCAGATCTCAATCCAATAAAGCATCTTTGGGATGTGGTGGAACGGGAGATTCGCATCATGGATGTGCAGCCGACAAATCTGCGGCAACTGTGTGATGCCATCATGTCAATATGGACCAAAATCTCTGAGGAATGCTTCCAGCACCTTGTTGAATCTATGCCACGAAGAATTGAGGCAGTTCTGAAGGCAAAAGCATGGTGTACCTAATAAAGTGGCCGGTGAGTGTAGTCTTCCTCTAAAGACTGTAGGCCGCGGCCTAGCCTCGTGCGTATGATGCATTTGCGCATCAATAGTACGTTAAGGATTCGTACAGACTTTTGTATGGTAATGCTTATGTATTATGTATTGCGTACTTTTAACTACCCTGACTGTACGCACGTAATTTACGCAGGAATGTTCGCAAAACATAGTAACATAGTAACAAAGTTTATAAGGCCAAAAAAAGACATCTGTCCATCCAGTTCAGCCTGTTTTCCTACAAGTTCATCCAGAGGAAGTGAAAAAACCCCTGTGAGGTAGAAGCCAATTTTCCCCACTTTAGGGGAAAAAATTCCTTCCCGACTCCAATCAGGCAATCAGAATTACTCCCTGGATCAACGACCCATCTCTAGTAACTATAACCTATAATATTATTACCCTCTAGAAATACATCCAGGCCCCTCTTGAACTCTTTTAGTGAACTTACCATCCATAGTCTCACTGCTCTTACCGTAAAGAATCCTCTTCTATGTTTGTGTAGAAACCTTCTTTCCTCCAGATGCAGAGGATGTTCCCTTGTCACAGTCACAGTCCTGGGGATAAATAGATCATGGGAGAGATCTCTGTACTGACCCCTGATATATTTATGCATAGTTATTAGATCTCCCCTCAGTCGTCTTTTTTCTAAAGTGAATAAGCCTAATTTTTATAATCTTTCTGGGTACTGTAGTCCACCCATTCCAGCTATTACTTTAGTTGCCCTCCTCTGAACCCTCTCCAGCTCGGCTATGTCTGACTTGTTCACAGGAGCCCAGAACTGTACACAGTACTCCATGTGTGGTCTGACTAGTGATTTGTAAAGTGGCAGGACTATGTTCTCATCACAGACATCTATGCCTCTTTTGATGCAACCCATTATCTTATTGGCCTTGGCAGCAGCTGTCCGACGCTGGTTTCTACAGCTTAGTTTTCTGTTCACTAAAATTCCTAGGTCCTTTTCCATGTCAGAGTTACCCAATATTTTACCATTCAGTATGTACTGGTGACTTGCATTATTCCTTCCCATATGCATAACCTTACATTTGTCAGTGTTAAACCTCATCTGCCACTTCTCTGCCCAAGCCTCCAGTCTATCCAGATCCATCTGTAGCAGTGTACTGTCCTCTTCTGTGTTAATTACTTTACACAGTTTAGTGTCATCTGCAAAAATTTATATTTTACTGTGCAAGCTTTCTACAAGATCATTAATAAATATGAAGAGAATAGGGCCCAATACTGACCCCTGTGGTACCCCACTAGTGACAGTGACCCAATCTGAATATGTGCCGTTAATAACCAACCTCTGTTACCCCCTGAGCCAGTTACTTACCCACATACAGACATTTTCTCCCAGGCCAAGCATTCTCATTTTATATACTAACCTTTTATGTGGTACCGTGTCAAATGCTTTGGAAAAGTCCAGATATACGACATCCATTGATTTGCCGCGGTCCAGTCTAGAAAACAAAGATTGATTTTTTTTTTACGTAGATTCCAAGAATAAGTTCATGTAAATACGAATCTTGTCAGATATTCGGCGAATATCCAACGAATAAAATTTTGAATGATTTGCTCATCTCTAATTATAATAGGAATGGGGTCGTTATGGTATCAGCATACCATAGAGGTCATAAAAGACCTTTGGCACCATCTCAATTTTTCACTTTTCTACTGTAACTGGGGCATCCATAGGAGCACCAGATATAAGGGCATTTCCCTTTGATAGAGCTGATCTGGATCTGTTAAGACCCAGCAGCTTTGCTATGTCCAGTGAACACCCTGCGATCCCACCGAGTCCAAAACAAAAAGCTGTGTTCACAGGTGACTCTATTCTCTGTATAGCAGGGATGCTCAACCTGCGGATCTCCAGCTGTTGTAAAATTACACCTCCCACCATGCCCTGCTGTAGGCTGATAGCTGTGGCTGCCCAGGCGTGATTACAACAGCTGAAGGGCAGCAGGTTGAGCATCCCTGATGTATAGCATTCGTAGCACTGCTATTTCTTCTGATGTCACCATATACATCCACTCTCTGCTCACCAATGAAGAGAGGGGAAAAAGCCACTGCCAGATATCTATGGCAACTGCTTAGTTTCCTCGAGAACAAAGGATGGGGTATGGTTGATTTCTTCTTATTCCCTACATCTACAATCGGCTCATCCCACAAAATTGGCAACTTTGCTGGAGTTTTATCTAATATGTACGACCAACTTTATCTTGTCATCAGATCAGTCCACATACTGTATACAGTATGTAATGTGTATATCTAGATTAACCTTAATGGCTATGTACACCTTCAGAGGCTGTTTTTTCATGATTGCATTTGACTCATTTTGGGATCAAAATCATTTTTCCAATTTGTCTTTATTAAAAATATTGAGCCATTCTGTTACAAAGAGTTAACAATTTGTCTCTCTGAATTGTACTTTTTACTTTCACTTTGTGCCAGTCATCTAATAACAGTTATCTCTAATTTACTATGTATTTAAGCCACAATATTATCAGTAAGATAAGAACTGAGCTATAATGCAGATGACACTAAACTGGGTAAAGTAATTAAAACAGAAGAGGACAGTACACTGCTACAGATGGATCTGGATAGACTGGAGGCTTGAGCAGAGAAGTGGCAGATGAGGTTTAACACTGACAAATGTAAGGTTATGCATATGGGAAGGAATAATGCAAGTTACCAGTACATACTGAATGGTAAAATATTGGGTAACTCTGACATGGAAAAGGACCTAGGAATTTTAGTGAACAGAAAACTAAGCTGTAGAAACCAGTGTCAGACAGCTGCTGCCAAGGCCAATAAGATAATGGGTTGCATCAAAAGGGGCATAGATGCCCATGATGAGAACATAGTCCTGCCACTTTACAAATCACTAGTCAGACCACACATGGAGTACTGTGTGCAGTTCTGGGGTCCTGTGAACAAGGCAGACATAGCAGAGCTGGAGAGGGTTCAGAGGAGGGCAACTAAAGTAATAACTGGAATGGGTGGACTACAGTGCCCAGAAAGATTATCAAAATTAGGGTAATTCACTTTAGAAAAAAGACGACTGAGGGGAGATCTAATAACTATGTATAAATATATCAGAGGTCAGTACAGAGATCTCTCCCATCATCTATTTATCCCTAGGACTGTGGCTGTGATGAGGGGACATCCTCTGCGTCTGGAGGAAAGAAGGTTTGTACACAAACATAGAAGAGGATTCTTTACGGTAAGAGCAGTGAGATTATGGAACTCTCTGTCTGGGTTCGAAGGGGTTTGAAGAGACCGTGGTGCTCCAGTCATTGTCCAGTGAGAGCACATTCATCGGTCACATGACCTAGTTGAAGCTCAATCCCATTCAAGGCAATGGGCCTGGGCTGCAATACTGACAGCCAGGGAGCAAAGGGAGCTGGGGATCTTGCATGCCCAAGTGCATTCAGTGTGGCAGAACATTCCTCAGATACCCATTATTAAGCATGTAAGTGCATGTATTTCTGCGTGTAGCACTCATACTAGAGTGATTATTTTGAGATGCTTTGAATATTTTATTTCCATTTTTTTATCATTAGTATGTTATTAACATGCATATCATTCCTGTGTTTTCCATAATTACATGACTTTTCTTTATTGGTGTTTCAATGTTGATGAGTGTCTTATGGGATGTTGCCCAAGTTAGGATCCTTTTACACAAATGTCAGTTGAAGATATAGTTAATCTATACATTTTGAGATAATACAGTATGTTGATCAACTCTTGTTTAGCTTCATATACAGTCTGTTGCTCCACTATAGACTAACATGTCTGGGGGAGACTGATAGTCTAGACTTCAGCTTTGGGGTACCTTTAGATGCCTTCCTGGAGAGCAATGTCAGGTGATAGTGGAGGAGTTAGAGCCCGCCTCTGTCAAGACCATAACTATCCAATTTTAAAGGGGTTGTCCAAGTTATGGAAAAAAAAATATAGCACTGTAAATCTGATGGGTAGCAATATATAACTAAGTTCAGCAAGTTTTAGGCAAAAAAAATCTATATTTCCTCATTTCCCTGGTTCTCTTCTGGCCTTTGTTTACATGCAGTAATAACAATCTAAGCCCCTCCCCCCTTCTCTGCAAAGGCAGTGAATATAAGTGCTGTGAGTACATGTCTGCCTGCTGGGATACTCAGCAGCATGTTGTTTGTGTAGGACTACAAGTCACAGCTGTACAATGACACTGCTGATGCACACAGGAAATTCTCCCTACCTGTTCTTGTACAATTCCTCTATAGCTCCTTGCCCAGCATTTGTCTCCTCTCACTGCTGCAGCTACTATTTGTTGTAAAGCCTTGAGCCCTCAGTGTGTTCTGGCTGAAGGGGTTAATGTTTTATCTGAAGGAATCCAGGGAGAGAGAAGATAGCAGCCCGGCAAAGAAAGGGGGCGTGGCCAGTGACGTCTGGTGTACAGACTGTTATCTGAACTCTGAGGCTTGTACACGAAACATCATAGACCAGGGAGATAAGGTGACATCACAGGTCATGTGACCCTCAGTCAACTCTGAGAAACCAGCAGCTTTAGAAACACAAAGTATATGGGAAAGTTGTTATACCTGACAAGTTAGAAACATATAAAGAACAAAAAAATAACTCGGACAACCCCTTTAAGGACTTACAATAAAATCTAAAAATTGCTGCATTGGTACTAGAACCACCAGGCAGTGTACCTGAGCCTCAATTATTGCACAAAAGTCCTTAAACTATCACCTGCACAGGGAGCCATCCTTAAGGTGTAAATTCTATACCTTATCAGGAGGTGGGGAACCCTAAGATGATCCTGATTTCATTTGCCTTCAAATGTGTGAATAAAACAATCTTTGAAACACAAAAGAACTAAAGTTAGAATGTATTTGTGAACAAGGCCCAACAGAGTTATTCTGTGCAAGATTTACCCCTTTCTTCTCTATTCGAAGGGTGATCCTTGTAGTACCATGACAGAGTCTTGCCCATGCAGGTGGCTTCAAGAAAAGAGGGGATCCAAAGAAATGGCCCTTGTGGTGGTTTTTGTAGCTCTACTCGTGGATAATATGCTTTTCACAGTGGTTGGTATGTTTTCCTTTTGAGATGTTTCATATGTTCATTAAAGAGTAACACAGACCTCCAGGAGTGGCCAACCTGCAGTGTGGATGATACTGGGACCCCGCTGCTGGGTTCAATTTCTAATGTTCCTGGGCAAGCTCTCCCTGACAAGCTGAGACCCACATTCAATGATGGGAAAACACCTGACCACTGCAGTCAATCACAGACTGAAGCGGTGACCTGCTCCCCTTGCGACACAACAACTTGTCATGGTTTTCACCACAGGTTAACCACTCTGAGAGGTATGTGTGTTACTCTTGGATAATCCCTTTAAGTATTTATGGGATATTAACCTCTCCACTTCAGAGTATGGAGAATCTGTTGGCCATGGTAACTGTCCATTGATGGTTTGCAGCAAAACGAGCCTCCGAGATGCAAGAATTGTACTGATTGTCAGGATTTAGAAGTATGAAAGACTCAGATAGACAGAGTAGGCGGCCATATAGGGTCATATAAACACTTCCTTGTAGAGGAAGCCACAAATTTAAAGGGGTATCCACATTTTATATTTTCTAGGATATTCATTCACATTATGACCAGTGGAAGTTTATTTACTGTAATGAGGATGGACGAAAATGAGGAGTATATATTTTAAAAATTAACTCAAGGGGTTAGTGGTAAGCGGGGCAACTGGGCAATTAAATGATTTGCCTAAGCTGATTTTGCAAGGGAAAGTCTTCATATTACATGGTGGCCATTCAGATGAATCACTATCCATGAAATACAAGAATGGCTTGAGTTCACCAGAAGGGTACGCAGTTGTTCAGATTAGCTCTTCATTCTAGCTCATTGAAGGGAAACCCAAGCAGGAGAAGCCCCTCTATGGTGTCCATATCCCTAACAAATCAACAACCTCTGTAAGTTAATTATTGTCCATTAGACAGATATTATAATGAACTTCAGGGGGAGACCTGTTACATATTTTACATTGGGGCTATGAGCTTTGAGTCTCGCCACCACTGGCACCTACTGTGACTATGTGGAGAGTGGATAGACTTTGATGTTCCTTTGATTAATGAGAAGTCCTAGTCTTTTGGGACTCATAGACCAGACCTTTCTTTAAAATGATTGTACGATCTCCATCCTCATATTCACTCAATGTTTATTCTCATAATTGCTTCTAATAAATACTATCTCTGTCTAGTTCCCATCATTCCAAGTTTCCTCTATGGGAAATATTATAAGGATGGAAACACAACTGTGGACCTGGTGGCTTCATCTTCTGCTTCCAAAGCTTTGTTTTCCTCCATTTACTCATTGTATGACAATTCCAACATCATAACTGACCAATCAAATGATCAAGGGATCGATAATAAGAATTCCAGCTGCAACATGGAAACGAGTGTCCTGCAACAACAGAATGTACAAACTGGTCTTTTGTTTGCATCCAAAGCAATAGTACAACTTGTAGCTGGTCCCATAGTAGGACTCATTACCAACAGGTACATGGTAGTAAAATATTCAGAAAGCTCTACTGTGATACATCTACTTGGCCATTTCTAGTTCCTGTTCTAAAACTCTTCTTATTCTCCTAGGGTTGGATATGATATACCAATGTTCTTTGGATTTATCATCTTGTTTTTGTCTACTTTAAGTGAGTATACATTCATCTATAGTATTTCCACAACCCCTCTAAGAAAATGGAAATTTTATGAGACATTTACATAGTACAGGGATGTACAATAGAATTGGTGTAGTGCATAATTTCACCTTTGGGGGAGCTGCAGGGGAATTGAATACCTACGACTAGATTCCTTCATAGTGGGATACCCTTTAAGAAATATTAGGATACAAATGCACAATAGTATCTGCAGTTGGGAAATCACATTCAGTGGTGCATGAAAGTTTGTGTACTCTAAAGATTTTTTTTAGATTTCTGCATACATTCGACCTAAAACAGCATCAGATTTTCACAGTCCTATAAGTAGATAAAGATGATTAAATTAAACGTATGAGTCATATTATACTTTGTCATTCATTTATAGAGGAAACTTATCCAAAATCACGTCTGTGATGGAAGTATGTGAACATTTGCTATAGTATATGGTGTGACACCTTTGTGCGACAATAACTGAAAATGAACATTTTTGGTAATTGTTGATTAGTCCTGCACATTGGCTTGGAGGAATTTTGGCCAATTCCTCTGTACAAAACAGAGTCACTTCTGTTATGTTGGTGGGTTTCCTCCAATGAACTGTTTGCTTCAGGCCCTTGCAAAACATTTCTATTGGATTAAGGTCAAAACTTTAACTTTCTTCTTCTTTAAAGGGGTTGTCTCACTTCAGCAAATGGCATTTATTATATGCCTTTTAATACAAGGCACTTACTAAATGTAATTATCAATATTGCTGTCTTTGCTGGCTTGATTCATTTTTCCATCACATTATACACTGCTCATTTCCATGGTTACAACCACCCTGCAATCCATCAGTGGTGGTTGTGCTTGCACACTATAGGAAAAAGCATCAGCCTCTCTGGTGGTCGGGAGGTGGGAGTGCACATAGACTAGTGCTGTTGCTCTGCATTGGGAAGCTGCACAGGAGTGGTGCTGTTTACACCACTGCACGCCCCCCACATCTCATCTACAAGGCATAGATATCTGTACACTGTTGTTTCCTCTTCTGTCTCTGACAGCTTTTGCCTTTGCTGAGACATATTGGCTGATGTTCTTTGCAAGATCGCTGCAGGGAGTTGGTTCCTCATTATCTTCTGTTGCAGGTAAAATATTTGTCCTTATTGTTATTAGCCTTCAGTAAGGGTACAGAAGGAAGGTAACATGTTGGGGGTGTGTACCTGCACAGACTCACTCTGTCCAATCAGTGCTGTCATTTTCAGACTGTGCAAGTACACACCCCCAACTTGTTACCACCCCTCTGTACCTTACTGCAGACTGCTAGCAATTCATTCATAACTTCTAGTGGAAATAATAAAGGAATGGCACAACACAGAGCCATAAGAATAGATGCTCCAGAATTGTTATTACATGGGAAATGTATGAAGCCAAAATACTCATGTTGGGAGCAGTTAAAGGTCCTCTTTAATCTTTTGCCTTATGGCTCACTAAAATGACAGCTTGTGTCCTAAACAGAACACATAAAATCACGTCCCCAGACACCTTCGAGGCATCACCACATGTTACTGCTCTCCTGAAGGGATGGTAAGGCATAGTGCACCCCAATGGGAAATAAGTCCAGAGAGTCAGGGTCTACAGTAACCAGTGTGCTTCTTTACTGGAGAAATTCAGGTACAAAACAATACAGGTGAGGCGAAGGGCTGGCTTCTCCAGTCTCCTCTCTGGCAGCAAAAGGGTTTGATGCTGAGGAAGGCCTGAGCTAGCTGTCCCTCTCTCTTAGAAGGCTGGTATCCATAGTCTGTGGCAGAGTATCCCCCGTCTCAGCATCTTCTTCTGGCAAATTTCCTTCTTCTAAGCACTGCTCCTTAACTGCAGAAAACTAGGGGCTCTGACTGCTCTCCTTATATACCATTTCTAGCTAGACTGGAACCTTTTAGTGTGTGTGTGTGTGGGGGGGCGGAGCGAAGAAGCTCATCACAAACAATTACAAAGCTACCACTCCCATCTGGCATAGACTTACATTACAGCTTCAATGATACTCAATGGCAATGACATGGCAGCTTTTCCAGACAAAAAGAAGTTTCCAGACATAACATCAGAGCTAAAACCAGACATTCAAAAGCTCAGTCTGTTTGGTTTTGGTGGTAAACAAGTCTGGCTTTTTCCCTCCAAAACATGCTCTTCTTAAAAGCCTATGGGAGTTGTGGAAAATTACCAGCCTCTCATTCAAAGTCCCAAAAGTCTCTCAGTATTGATTAACCTTTTCCACAGAGCCTCGCAAATACAGTGCAAATGAACAAGATATCACAATATACATATAAAATGTCTTACGCCGAACTTTCAGCTCCAAGTCCATTCAGAGCTGCAGCACTATCATTCTTCTCTCCTAGGCGACTGTGCCTTTCGTTTGTGGAAGATGGATACTTTGTATAACTCGTCCCAGTAAGTAAATGCCATTAGGTGGAATTGCTATTCAGGAGTGACTTGTACTCATAGAGATTTGTGATCCTCAGAGTAAGATTAGGACAATAGCGGTGACATAGTTAAGACTTTTGTGGCATCATGTGTCATATGTGAACAGCAACCTATCAGATGCCATTCAGGGCCATCTAGGCTTCCTCTTTATGTGTTATACAATGCTTATAGGAGTTTACTTAAGTATACCAGGATATCTTCCCTAAAACACGGACCCGATTGTGCTTTTCATTATAAAAACCAAATAAATTAAAAACCAGAGTCGAAAGAACAATGCAAGAGAGCTTATTCAGGCTCTTAGAGTGAGCGCCATGATTGGAGTATCTTCTTCATATCCTTTTTCATTAAGAGTTTAGGTTATGGGCTACAAGCAGTAGATAACTGGAGTAGGGTTACCAGTGGGGATTATAATGGTCTCCACAGTGTGTGCAATACCCACCTTCAAGAATGACTTTGTTTCATGGAGCACCATTATCTCATTTATGTTACCTGTCTCTACACAGCAGGACTGTCATAGCTTATTGTCCCTATTATGTTTTTTTTTTTTTTGTGTGTGTGTGTGTGTGTCTGTAATGAGAGGCCGTGGATGATATCCTAACCACAGGCCACGGTCCTATGTTTTATGGCTTTTTTACATGCTGGGAAGAAGTGAAGTTCAGACCTGCTCTTTTTAAGGAGGGGATGTATTTCCTTCTTCTTTGACACTGTCTGCTGATTCCACATAGATTTCTAAAGAACTTGTTCACCTCAAAATCAGTAGCATCAGACCGCTATTTCACCCAAATTTCACAATCAAGGATGAGTGGATTTACTTATGAATAAAAGAACGTGAACACCCCAAAATAAGTAGTATTATGAGCCTATAGCCCTATCTCTCTGATTGACAATGATCTTAAATATCTATTGACCATACTGGAGGATAGGATATCAGCTTTTCTCCTGAAACTCATTTCACCTAATCAAGTGGGATTTGTTCAAGGTAGAGCACTAATATAGTTTATGATATAATCCTGACCACGGCATTGGAGGGTACGGAATACTGGAAGCGCACGCTTCCGTTAATGCTCCGGCTCCCCCATGTGGTGATTGGGAGAGCCGGACCGTGTTCGCAACAGCCCCTGTCATACAGAATGACAGAAGGCTGCTGCCCCTGCCTGTAGCACTGGAGTCTAAGAGAATAGCAATCTAAGGATTGAGTGTTATAGTTCCCTACAGGAGCTATAAAAAAGTGTAAAAAAAAAAAATGAATTAAGTTTTAAAAACAAAAAAAATTAAAAAAAAACTAGAGCAAATCTGTTTGTGGTGCTTGTTATTAGGCATAGTGGTCAGTACAAAAACTGCATGATTTTTAAATATATATATATATATATATATATATATATATATATATATATACTGTATATATATGGAAAATTCAAATCAAAATCACCAAAAAATGTTAAAAATTAAATGTTTAACATAAAAACGTGATTTAAACTATAGATCATTTTCTGCTGACATTCTCTTTAAATCCAGTTGAGGTGGGCTGGTGCTCTATGAAACATCAGATGCCAGGCTGTATTACCAGTACTCTGATGTCTCCTGCAGTCGGCCCACCTCCACATTATCACCTGTCTACCTCATCTTTAAGATCTAAAGAGTCTTCTACAGACAGAGTGGTGGCACCAGGTCTCTGAGATAACATCAATTTAGATCAAACTTTCACAAGGCTTATCTGTAAGATAAATAAGAACTCAAGATTTTCTATATTCTTTCAAATGTCCATTTATCCGACCCTGTCCCTGCTGTTTTTGAATATATATTGTAAGGGACCGCACTCTCTCAGGGATCGGCAATGATAGACTTCTCATCAAACAGGGAGTTTTCAGGCTCAAACAGTGCTTTATTTGTCACACAGCACATCACACTTCCAAGTTTGGCCTCACTCAGCACCATGAAGTCACAGCTTCACCTCACAATGTGTTACAGTACATCAACACAAAACAACAAACACTTCCCCGGCTGGGCACTCACTATACAGAGGTCTCCCTAACTCACCTCTAAGACGCAGTTCACACTGTAGTATTCAGCTTTGGTCTGACAGCCTCCTAGCTGTTGACCAGTGAAACCCACCAGTCCTTGTGGTGGAAGGAGCGAAATACCTTGGAGGGATATGGTCCAGCAGTCCTCCTGACTCTGACCGTGCGGCACCTCTTTTCTTTAGGGGTCGTTGGGTCCCCCCCAAAACTCAGGCTTCCTCAGCCATTCTCTCTTAACTTAGTTTTCCTCAGCCATTATCTCTCAACTCAGGCTTCCTCAACCATTCTCTCTCAACTCAGGCTTCCTCAGCCATTCTCTCTCAACTCAGGCTTCCTCAGCCATTCTCTCTCAACTCAGGCTTCCTCAGCTATTCTCTCTCAACTCAGGCTTCCTCAGCTATTCTCTCTCAACTCAGGCTTCCTCAGCTATTCTCTCTCAACTCAAGCTTCCTCAGCTATTCTCTCTCAACTCAGGCTTCCTCAGCCATTCTCTCTCAACTCAGCCTTGTGGCCCTCAGCCCTCCTGGCTGGGACCACACTGGCCCTCTCCAGGTCTGTTCTCTGGGGCCTGTCTGCCACACACACCGAGGATTGCTTTATCTCCAAGTGATTATCGCACCTGGCCTCACCTCAGGCCAGGTAAACACCTGTGTGGACTAGGGGTGTGAACTGAGATATACACTCCCACTACACATCTACTGTGCACTTCATCACAATATATATATATATATATATATATATATATATATATATATACAGTATATTTATATTGCTGTTTCTTCATACATTCGAAGGGACTGATCTTGTCTCGAAAGCTCGTTATATAACATCATTGGTTCTATTTTTGTTACAAGGCGACTGCGGACAGGAATAGAACATGTTTAATTTTTATTATGGCCCGCGGTACGGAATTACGGATGTGGACAGCACATGGCGTGCTGTCCGCATGTTTTTCAGCCCCATTGAAATTAATGGGTCCGCACCCGTTATGCAAAATTGAGGACGTGGATGCGGACACAGAACTACATTTCTGTGAATGTACCCTAAATAAGAGCCCTAAACTAGTCAAGATATGATAAAAAGCACAGTCCAGTTGAGGTTTTAGGGAAGAAGTTCTGGTCTATTTACATAAGGCCCTATTAGCAGTGTATAGCACATTAGTATTTCCAGCCACTAAAGAGGACGTTTGGAAGCTGACTGAATCAGGTCTGTTAAGGTTCATCATACCAAAAACTATCTATGCCATCACTATTGTCCTAATACTCTGAGGATCACCAAACTCTTTGAGTGCTAGTCGCTCCTGAAAAGAATTTCCACCTAACGGCATTTACAGACTGTGTCGAGTTTCACAAAGTATCTTTTTCTCAGCATGCGCAGGAGAGAAGAATGACGCTGCAGCTCTAAAGGGACCTGAAACCATGAAGTCTGCATAAAATGAGGCAACTAACTGGAGAAATGTCCAAAACAAGAGCGGAAGTCACAGTACCATCCAGGTCGTGAAGAGCACTTTATGCATTCTATCTAGGACATGAGGCTGTCATTTTGGTGAGCCACAAAAAAGAAATATCCAGTACATCACTGAGATTTTGTCAGTTACAAAGACTATCTTGCATGAGAACTTTAGTGATTTACACAGTTATGTTAGAGTGTGAACAGTGACATACTCATTTTGAGGGTGAACGGTGATATGTGATGACTACAAGGGCACTGCTGTACATCAAATTGGTAGCTCAGGGCCTAACTGCAGTCCCCAGGACAATCCAATGAAACCGGGGGAGTAGCAAGTGGAGCCCCCTATCGTGTTGTGTAGTCTTTGTATACAGTGACTTGAATACATGTATCTACAGGTTTGGGAATGCTAGCAGATATATACCCTGATGACTATGAAAGAGGAAAGGCCATGGGCATCGCACTAGGAGGTGTGGCAGTGGGTGTGATCAGTAAGTACTATGACCGTAAAGTTTCATCGCTCTGTTGGTTTATAGCTTTGGCTTGTCTTCTGTAGTTTTTATGTCTGATATTTCCATCTCTTTGCAGCTGGCCCCCCCTTTGGTTCAGTCATGTATGTGTTTGCTGGGAAAGCATCTCCATTCATAGTGCTGGCTGTTCTTGCTCTGCTAGATGGAGGTAATACACTATTTTTTGTGTAGGAGCACTAGAGTTTTACAATACACATAATTGTAGGATTTTTAAGTGTACAGTAACCAGTGATCAGCGATGTACAGTTTATATATAGATGTACGTACTTAGTTCAAAATGCATTGTAACACTTGTTCTGGACTAGTCTTTATAATCCAGAAACATGAACTTGAAGGCAAGAGTGCCCAAAAATAATAGTGGTTCCTAATGTCTAGTTGGTCACATATCAAAGGTTATGCACCTTTTTTTTTATCAAAGTCTCACAATTTCTGGTGGATTAGTACAGCAGTGAGGGATCTTCTGGAGAGCCACGAGTGAGGTAGTCCATGGCAAGCATCTGGTCTTGAAATTAAAAGTTGGAAATCAAGGAACTTATATACTGATCATGCACAGTGGCCTCTCCGATAGCTACTGTGATATCACACGTTTTAGCTTGGTAGGTACAATAGCTGTGACATCACATCTGTGTTTCCATCAAGTAAGACTAGTTGCAGGCAGCGGTTTTTGTCAGGTGGTGGCTGGTTCTCTGCCGGATCCCATTATACCCAATGGGGCAGGCCGGTGTTGAGGTAACATCCGGCGATGCCAGCTCCAGAGAGCTTCGGCAGATTGTTCTCTGCCAGAACTAATGGTTTTGAGTTAAGTGACCATATTTTGGTTTTCAAACAAAAAAGACACTTGGGGCTGGATGGTTGACAGTGCTGCACTACGTCCTGACACTGCATGCGGTGAGAACATAGACAGTGGTGGCACCTGTAGAAGAGGACTATGGAATGGTGAAGGTAAAGCGCATATTTACCGCCCCCTGGGGCCTCCAAGTCTGTACTTATGAGCAGCGCCGGGACAAGGAATTTCGTTCCCAAGGCAGAGCTGGCAAATTACAACCCCATTTTCCATCCACTAAATCAATTCACACTAACCCTACTTTCTAATAAAGAGATTCAAACACATTTTATAAGAGGCTGTCAAGTGTATACCTAGTGTAAATCCATTGACTTACAGGGGAAATCTCCAGGGATCTCAGTTGTTCATTTTACTTTTCTTCTCTATTTGGTCCAGACCATCATGCTCAGATGTCTTTGGTAAGGGGTGTACTACTCACTCTTCTATATAGGAATACACTAGACTTAATAAATGTCACATTGTAGATGTGGAGTGTTAAAGATTTTACATTAAGGCCCAGGAGAATACTGTAGGTTATACCTCTGTCTTCACTCATTGCTTCTTAAAGAACACCCCCCCCCATCCAGTCGCCTCTTTAACACTGCCATCTACAGGACAATACTGTGCCTGCTGCTGTCCCATATGCCCATATTACTGTACAAACAGTGTTGCCAATGACCCGATATAGTGTACTGCCAACATAAAAGAGCCAAAGGACACAGCTACAGAACTAAAAAGTGATGGACCACAAAGCAGACTTCAGGCATCAAACCCCAGACCAGACCCCTAAATGAATACAGACCTTCTGACAGACAGTAAAATAAATACATACCCCAGATTAGCCCCACATTCATACAACCCCCAAATAAGACTCCAAATTAATACAGACCACAATTTCATATGGACCCCAAATTCATGGGGCTCACTATAACAACATTTCCTCATTCACCTTCTCCCTAGCTGTGATGCTCTCCACTGTGATCGGACCGTGGCACATCGAGGGAGAAGGCGACACCCATTGAGAAACTCTGGCGTCTTCTCCTCCCTGTTCCCATGCTCAGTATTTACATACTGAGCGCAAAAACTACAAGACAGCACAGCGGGGCATACGAGCGGTATTTGAAAACAACAACCATGGTGTCAGCATTAGCAGGGGATACCCAGCAAGGAAAGGTATTTAATTAAACTAGAAAATTCCCATGAAAGGTCCTCTTTAAGAATGAATGGCACAGCAGTGGAACAAGAAGTAGATGGTGATTACAGAGAGCCTACATTGTCCATACATTGTCCCTGCAGTCTCCCTATGCTCTCTCTATGCTCTCCCTACAGTGTCTGAAAACTCTCCCTACGATCTCCCTACACTGTCCAGGAACTGTCCTTAACCAATATTCTGCAATTAAAAGATTGGCAAAACATTGTCCCTAGCACTTGCCACATCTCTCCCTATGCTCAGTTCACAGTAAAGTGGCAGAGAACGGGCGGGATTAGGCTTTTTATTGGGCTGTGACATCACAAGGGATGGCTATCTGCTGATTGGCTAGCTGCACGGCATTATGGGTCATATCGCATTTCCAGGCTTCTTACTTTCACTTTTAACACATGTAGCCGCCATTTTAGGAAAAAAAAAACTATTTGTTACCACGAAGCGTGAGGAAATTTGAATTTGTGGTGAATCAAAGTTTTCCTTTAATTTGTTCCACTTCAATTCACTCAGCACTACTGATCATAATAGAAGGAGATCTGGCCCTGGCAGTTTTTTCAGAGGTTCTGGCCAAATGTTGCCTCTGCTCTTTATTGTTTCCGATGCCACCACTCTTATCTTCTAATGTTATCTCTTCCTCAGCATCCGATCTGGCTCACAGCTCCTTCTCTCATATAATAATCATTATAGTCTTCACCTTCCCTACCACTTTTATCAGACTATGATACTGTATGTCATTGTAGGGTCTTTGGCCCCCCTCCAGATTCCCTGCTATGTATTTGCCCCCATTGCCACTGTTGCTACCACTGCCCCTACTACCACCACCATGGCTAGAGGTGCCACAACTACCACCACCATCGCCAACACAGCTATGCATGGGATCCCCTGCCTCCTTCAAACCTCCTCCTCATGGAAGTCCGAACGCTGACTATTCTCACCAACTAATCAACAGGGAGACTTTCTTGAGTGTCTTCTGTAGTGAGTGATGGGGTTTTGTTGCCTCAGTAGGTGGGGGCAGTGAAGACAGAGAGAATGAAACTGAAAAGCTTCTCTTGGGTTGCAAGGAGGAGGAGCAGGAGGAATCCTGTGTTCCAAGGCACAGTGTCAGACTCAGAGGTGAACTCCACATCATCCTGAAGTGACATCCAGACCATGATTTCATCCTCTTTGTCCTCAATAATAATGTTGCACCTTTCAGAAGAATTGTGACTTACCACTACTGGCCCGTGGCTTTTGCTGCTACAATTATTGGGAATAAGCTTTATATTTTTTCCAGTTAGTTGTCCCAGTCCTCGGCATATGTTAAAGAGTTTTCCCAGGACTTATATGTTGATGACCTATCCTTTGGCTAGGGTCCATTTCCCAGCACACAGTGTATGTAGCTATTTAGTTCTGATGTCAATTGGTGGAGGTATCTTAAGAGACACCTGCTGATCCGATATTGATCCCAAATCTTGAAATTTTTTTGTCCAGGGTTGTCTAGGAATTTTTTTTTTTTCAACTTGTCCCTAACCCAGTGGGACCTGTGAGTAGAACTATACATACCTGCTTCTCGCCTCTCCATTCAGGTTCTATAGCTCCTGGGCAGCACATCTGACCCCATTCATACAGGAATTTTATGAGGGGTCAAGAAGTTTCTTCACAGGTCCCGCTGGGCCGAAGGGATTTAAAAAAAAAATACTTGACAACCCCTTTAAAAGTTTGTCCAATTTAATGTAATCTAATGATATGCCATTAATCATGATGTTCCTCACAGTGCTCTTTGTTATCCACAGCTCTACAGCTCTGTATGCTGCGATTCGACAAGTTTGTTCCAGGGGTGAGTAGATAGAAATGTTAAAATGTAAAATTAGCAAAACTACTAGACCTGGCACTAAGCAACTGTGTTGTATTTCTATAGAGCATTCCACCAACATCTTGCTTAACACTTCTTATGGACCCTTACATTGTAGTGGCTGCATGTAAGTTACATTACCGACCACTCCATATTCAGTTTATGGTTATACAAAATCTGGTGGTACACTGGGGTATGTATATCAGAGAATGGAAACCCTGTGCCTACATATTGTATTCTCCCGTTTCTTCCTAGGGGTTCTTTGCCTTGCTAATACAGCTATCGGAGTTATGGAACCCACCCTGCCCATATGGATGATGGAAACTATGTGCTCGCCCGCCTGGCAATTAGGTACCTGTGATGCCAAACTGTCTTTGTAGTATTATATAATGTGTGCAAGCAATCACTTTATAGTCTAAGTTGGCAACCAGTAAGGTAGAAAGGGACGCCTACTATGGGATGGAGATGATGGACAAACTCTTAGGGTTTCTGTTAAATGCTGCAGTCTTAAGGGGGACCTTCCTGCTACGGAGGTAATTTTAGGCCTTCTGGACACCAGGTATCCAGCTGTTGATCTCCACGCAGTCATCACACTTTAACTCCTGAGCCTTGGTGGGGAGATTTCTTACTCCATCCATCCATCTATATCCAGTATCTCTAGAGGCTGACACATGGACTAGAGTGGTTGCTCCTCTTCGGTCTGGTGGCACTAACTCTTACTGTTTCTCTCTCCCAGGGTCTCAGCTTTTCTCACCTATCACTTTCTGTTGTTTATGCAGCTGTCTCCATCTACGGGCCATCTCTCAGCCCAAAGTCTCATCCATTGCTGCCATCTCCATCTCTTGCAGGACAGTGCACCTTTGCTGGCAAACCTGCGGCCCTGCCTTTAGCGCTCCCCACCCTTTGGACCACTTTCATATAGGAGGCACTCTCCAATGTACCTTCTCCCTTATGGCTGTTCACATGAGACAGCAGCCAGCTAGAGCAGGCCCTTCTAGTGCTCACCCCAAGCAGGGGGTTGAGTCCACACCATGTGGGCTTTTGCCTAGACACTCCTAGGGTGAATGCTTCAGTCCATATACAGAGGCTCACTCTCCCAGTGACATTTATATTGACATCAAAGAGGGGTCTGCATATTTCCCTGCTAAGATTTTTCTATATAGCAGTGCAACACCTAGTGGCTGGATCTCACCACTACAGTTCATATACATTATAATGAGCAGGCCCAGCTGTTCCTACCCTTGGTGATTTGATGCTGGAGCTGCTGTGTCACTTGCGTTCCTGACAAGGGTGGCACCTTTTAGGTGGTTGTGCTTTCATACCACCTTACAGGTCTGTCAGGCTAGATGGCGACATGTGTCGTGCGATAACAAGTCGCTTGACACAAAATGGTATGGCTATAGAGTGGAGTTTCATGTAATGTATTTGAATGCGACCTGCTGCAACTGCCCATCACAGTGGCAAAGAAATCTCACTTGAAAGGATATTATTATGACAGTCGCAACACAGTCACAGCATCTAGCATCGCAACACCATTATAATACATTACGTGAAATATTGCACGACTTTCTTGTTGCACGACACATGGCACAGTGTAGCTATACCCTAAATATTGTCCTTCTGGATGACAGTGTCATAAGTTAGGCTACATTCAGACGTATGTGTTTTGCGGACCGCACATGGACGGTCCTATGATAGAAATGACTATTCTTGTCCGTGATTGTGGACAAGAATAGGACATGCTCTATCTTTTTTGCGGGGCCACGGATTGGAACTACGAATGCGGACAGCACACCGTGTGCTGTATGCATCTTTTGCAGCCCCATTGAAATGAATAGGTCCATACCCGTTCCGCAAAATTGCAGAACTGATGCGGACCCATTCATACGATCATGTGAATGAGCCTTTAAAATGATTAATTGAAGGCACATTCTTCTGCTTTAGGGCTCATGCAAACTAACAAATGTTTTCTCTGTGTCCATATTTTTTTTTTGCAACTCATATGCGGAACCGTTCATTTCAATAAGACCGCAAAAAACGGAAATGACTCAGTGTGTATTCCGTATCCGTATGTCCGCAAGTCCGTTCCACAAAAAATAAATAGAATATATCCTATTCTTGTCCGTTTCGCGGAGGACAGGCATTGTTACGATGGATCCGTAAAAAATACATACGGTCGTGTGTATGAGCCTTTTATCTGTGACCTGGGCTTTTGTTAGGGTGAAAATCAATTCTTTACCAAAGAGAATTCTAATTCTAGTCATACCAAATTTTTCATACACTTGCCTTGTGGTCCATGTCTAAGGCTCCATTCACACGTCCTGTTTTTCTTTCCTGATTCGATCCTGATTTTTTCAGGACCCATTGAAATGAATGGATCCAGATCAGGATCAGGATCGAATCAGGAAAGAAAAACAGGACGTGTGAATGGAGCCTAACACAGTTTTTTGTATGATCGTGTCATTCGTGGCTGAAGCCTCTGTTTTTTTGTCTATTGATCAGCTGCACCCATAGTTTTTCCTACAGCACCTCCACAGGACAAATTAAGTATTACATGTGGCCACTGTAGAGAGATATGCCATTTGTAGCTGCCCTCTGCTCTCAATCAAATTCATTCTGGGAAGACTGGTAAAAAACATAATTCTGGCAAATGTTTTTTGGCTTTTGTTTTTACCATGTACACTGTGAAAAATTGACATGACTACCTTAGGCCTCATGCATGCAGCCGTTGCCTGGCCGTGGCCGTATTGCGGCCGCATATGGCTGGTCTGCAATACACAGGCACCAGCTGTGTGCACCCCGCATCACGGACGTATTCACTGGAATGGGTCCACAATCCCGGAGATGCGGTGCTGAACAGAGGCACGGATCGGAACCCCACGGAAGCACTGTGTGTTTCTGTCCGTGCCTCCGCACCGAAAAGAAAAATAGAACTTGTTCTATTTTTTTGTGGTGCGGACAGTCAGATGCGGATCACGGACCCCATTGAAGTGAATGGGTCTGCGATCCGCATGCGGAAGCCCCACGGTCGGTGCCTGTGCATTGCGGACCGCGATTTGAGGTCCGCAGCACGGGCATGGCCGGCACACGTTGGTGTGCATGAGGCCTTATTTTGTGGATCAGGAACATGGAAAAAGTCTGGTGGAGACAGCACGTCTTCAAGTGAAGCTTTATTCCAGATGCTACGTTTCGGCCCAAAGGGCCTTAATGGGGCCGAAACATAGCATCTGGAATAAAGCTTCACTCGAGGACATGCTGTCTCCACCAGACTTTTTCTGTGTTCCTGATCTTCTGATCCATGTGGGGGAACTCACCACTTCCCCTGGAGATGTGCACCCACAACTAATTAGACCTGGCGTGCTGTCCTGCCTTTTTTATTCTACCTCATTTTGTGGGTCAGTATGATTATGGCGATATGAAGTTTTAAATGTATTTTTTTCTCTTTTAATTTTCATAATTATACAAAATAAGTCCTTTAGGGGCACGCAGCTTATGAATAAATACAGACTGACAACCATAAGACAAACAAAACACACACAATAAAAATTACAAACATACAATGTCCCAGCCTATTATTTCTTAAAGGGAGTCTGTCACATGTTTTTCACCTATATAACTAAGAGCAGTGCCCCACAGAAGATTGCAGACACATCCCAGACATACCTGTGTGCACTGTGTGTATTACATGTCACATCCCAGACATACCTGTGTGCACTGTGTGTATGTATTACATGTCACATCCCAGACATACCTGTGTGCACTGTGTGTGTGTATTACATGTCACATCCCAGACATCCCTGTGTGCACTGTGTGTATGTATTACATGTCACATCCCAGACATACCTGTGTGCACTATGTGTATGTATTACATGTCACATCCCAGACATACCTGTGTGCACTGTGTGTGTGTATTACATGTCACATCCCAGACATCCCTGTGTGCACTGTGTGTATGTATTACATGTCACATCCCAGACATACCTGTGTGCACTGTGTGTATGTATTACATGTCACATCCCAGACATACCTGTGTGCACTGTGTGTGTGTGTGTATTACATGTCACATCCCAGACATACCTGTGTGCACTGTGTGTGTGTATTACATGTCACATCCCAGACATCCCTGTGTGCACTGTGTGTATGTATTACAGTGACATACCTCCCCCGTACCGGGACAGCGGGACTGCCACTGCAATCCGGGACTGTCCCGCTGGATCCGGGACGGTTGGGAGGTATGCACTGTGTGTATTACATGTCACATCCCAGACATACCTGTGTGCACTGTGTGTGTGTATTACATGTCACATCCCAGACATACCTGTGTGCACTGTGTGTTTGTATTACATGTCACATCCCAGACATACCTGTGTGCACTGTGTCTGTATTACATGTCACATCCCAGACATACCTGTGTGCACTGTATGTGTGTATTACATGTCACATCCCCGACATACCTGTGTGCACTGTGTGTATTACATGTCACATCCCAGACATCCCTGTGTACACTGTGTGTCTGTATTACATGTCACATCCCAGATATACCTGTGTGCACTGTGTGTCTGTATTACATGTCACATCCCAGACATACCTGTGTGCACTGTGTATGTGTATTACATGTCACATCCCAGACATACCTGTGTGCACTGTGTGTGTGTATTACATGTCACATCCCAGACATACCTGTGTGCACTGTGTGTGTGTATTACATGTCACATCCCAGACATACCTGTGTGCACTGTGTGTCTGTATTACATGTCACATCCCAGACATACCTGTGTGCACTGTGTGTCTGTATTACATGTCACATCCCAGACATACCTGTGTGCACTGTGTGTCTGTATTACATGTCACATCCCAGACATACCTGTGTGCACTGTGTGTGTGTATTACATGTCACATCCCAGACATACCTATGTGCACTGTGTGTCTGTATTACATGTCACATCCCAGACATCCCTGTGTGCACTGTGTGTCTGTATTACATGTCACATCCCAGACATCCCTGTGTGCACTGTGTGTCTGTATTACATGTCACATCCCAGACATACCTGTGTGCACTGTGTGTCTGTATTACATGTCACATCCCAGACATACCTGTGTGCACTGTGTGTGTGTATTACATGTCACATCCCAGACATACCTGTGTGCACTGTGTGTCTGTATTACATGTTACATCCCAGACATACCTGTGTGCACTGTGTGTCTGTATTACATGTCACATCCCAGACATACCTGTGTGCACTGTGTGTCTGTATTACATGTCACATCCCAGACATCCCTGTGTGCACTGTGTGTGTATTACATGTCACATCCCAGACATACCTGTGTCCACTGTGTGTGTATTACATGTCACATCCCAGACATACCTGTGTGCACTGTGTGTCTGTATTACATGTCACATCCCAGACATACCTGTGAGCACTGTGTGTCTGTATTACATGTCACATCCCAGACATACCTGTGTTCATTGTGTGTCTGTATTACATGTCACATCCCAGACATACCTGTGTTCATTGTGTGTCTGTATTACATGTCACATCCCAGACATACCTGTGTGCATTATGCGTCTGTATTACATGTCACATCCCAGACATACCTGTGTGCATTGTGTGTGTATTACATGTCACATCCCAGACATACCTGTGTGCACTGTGTGTCTGTATTACATGTCACATCCCAGACATACCTGTGTGCACTGTGTGTGTGTATTACATATCACATCCCAGACATACCTGTGTGTACTGTGTCTCTGTATTACATGTCTATATTACATGTGTAGGCGGCAGAAATTCATATAATGTGGCAAACCGGCTCCTGAAATCTAGCAATTTGTGTCCCCAGCTCCCTCTAATGAGAAGATAAAAGTAGCTTAACTGCTTTTGTTTTCTCTTTTAGGTCACACAACGGTCAATGAGCACTATGTAGTGAATGCCGCTGACTTTCTTGGCCCAGCATAGCAGAGCTTTTGGGTCGTAGCAGACTCAGATCAGCACTACCAGCCATGATAGAGGGATGTTTTCTCCTGTATAGGGTGTTCCTATGGATATCCCAGTTACAGTAAAAAACCTTAAATTTAGACAGTCATGTCAGTAAAAAATTGCCCTTTCAGTCCTGCTCATTAACCCATTTACGGCATCTGCCACACATATACAATGGATGTTGGAGCTTTAAAGATAGTACCGTAGCTGTCAAGTTGCTGCTGTTTCACACAGCAGACACCTGAATCTAATGTATGTGATCAGTGATAAAGGTAGTTATAGACTAGAGATGAGCGAATCGATTCGTCGTTTCGTTGATTCGTATCGAATCTTGGGAATTTTCAGTTGCGAAGCGAATCCGAAAATTAGGTGATTCGCTTCGGCTTTGTGCGCATTTGCTATGTAGTTTGTCCTATAAATTATACGCTATTGCTACATACAAGTTACGCTATACGCTGTTGCGTATAAATTCAATTCATTAGCGATGAAGACTCCCCCCCGGTAGCTCCGCCCCCTTCTCCAGTGCGAGAGGAAGACGAGGCAATTAAGTTCCCGCTCCGCCGCGCAAGGACTACTCCCTTCGCCAAAATTTGATGGTCCCCGAAGCTGTCACCTGAAATGTCCTGACACTCTGGGAATACAAAAAGTTGGTAGAGGAGTGGGTTGTGCAGGTGTTGGAGCAACCACGGTCCAGTGACCCAGATGAGAAGACGGCAGAAGAATTATACGTGAACCGCCGTTCTGTAAAGCACTGTATCTTCCGCCCGTCCGCCACAATCTCCACGCAAGGGATTACGTGGAGTATACCCCTATGAAGAGCCTCCAAGGCCCCTTTGCTACTGGGGTGAAACTCCTTAAGCAACCAGCTACTCCTGCAGCGCCCCCGGAAGACTGGAGTGAGGATGCCCAGGCCGCAGAAGAGGCTCGGTGTTCCCATGAGATCAATGATGGGACTCTGTGATCTGAGGAGAAATCCCAAGCTCAGCTGGAACCCCTGATACCAGATTTGCCACCGCCGAACAGTTTTGTGTATCAGCCATCGGTGGTACAATACCAACTGCCATGGCAGGTGCAGGCCGCACAGTCTGCCGCTCGCGGAAGACCGTTACCAGAGCCCTTACAGCTGGAGATTCTATCACTTTGTATGCCGGCGGGGGGGTCTGGCCCCTACAAGGTAAAGGGCAAGGCCCAAGTTGCCACGGCCCTTGCCAGTGTGACCGCCCGGTCACTACCAAGACCATCCCTGAGAGGTCGGTGGAGCTCTGCTGCCGCAGCCAGTGTAGCTTTCATGAGCCGGGAGCGCCCTCTCATGTCTTTTAGCTCCACCAGCAGTGAAGAGGACCTGCTGACCCTTAAGTAAGCATCCTGCAGCTTTTATGGGAGCCACAACGTGGACTTTACTTGAAGGGTGAGCACTAGTTGGCCTTTGTTTTTATTTTTGTTGCCCTGCGTTTGTCCTCACCCAGACAGACATGGATTGTCAGGACTCCCTCCATCAAAAAAAAAGTTTTAATCAAGTTGCGCATACGTGCGCCTCATCCCTGTTTCCCCCTTTTCAGGATATTGGGGAGCCCCTTGAAAGAGGGTTTTTTAAGGAACCTTTGCTGCTATTTTATTACCCATTTGGATTACAATTACCTACAGTATGTGGATTACAAAGTACAACTGAGTTTGGGACTCTGTTCCAGTTGTATGACAAGCGTCAGAAGAAAAAAGACTTAAACGTGTCCGTGAGCATACTATGTAGGTGATATTTAAAATGTTTACATTATACCTATAATGTATTTGCACTATATTGTTTGCACTGGATTGTTTGCACTAATGTTTTTACCTTTCAGCAACGTTTTCAAGTATATTGCCCATTGTGTGTATTTCTTTACAGGTACCGCAATGTGTCCTCATATTCACTTTATTGTATGGTGGATGGCTGTACTATGCACTTAGCCGGATAGACAGCACCTTACTTGTTCTACCTCAAATATACATACTGCCTCTGAGGGCGATTTCAGATCTGACCATTTACGCTGGATCTGGCCCGGGATCCGCAAGGTGTCAAATTGATGGCGCAAGCCTCGGATCACCTGCTGGATCACTTTTTATGCTGGTTCGGGTGACGGTGTGTGCCGTCGTAAATCATAATCCTGCTGGTCCATCAGCCGGACTATGTATTTCAGCTGTGCAGCAGAGCTAAATGATGAGAATCGCCTGGATGCCATTTTCTAAAATTCGCTCTTCCTCTGAGGAGTGCACGCTGCGGCCTCTCGTCGTACGTGCCTGCGTATTACGTAATCGTGTAGACAATAGTACGCTGAGGATTCGTACGCTATTTGTACACTCATGTGTACGTCTTCTAAGAAGTTGCGTACATTTTTTAAGAGTGTTCGTTATTAGCGTGAGAATGTTCGCTACTAGCACATAATAACATATATTTTGTACGCAAATACAACTAATCTATTCGTCGAATGTTCGGCGAATAAAATTTTGAATGATTCGCTCATCTCTATTATAGACCAGGGATCAGAAACCTTCGGCACTCCAGCTGCTGTGAAAATACAACTCCCATCATGCACACTTACTTGGCTGTTCTTGTAACTCCCATAGAAGTGAATGGAGCATGCTGAGAGTTGTAGTTTCAGAACAGCTGAAGCGCCGGAGGTTGCTGGTCCCTGTCATAGACATTTAAACACTGAGATACTGTTGTATATTGTGACTAAGGTATCTGATGTCGCTTTAACCAGGTTCGAACAGGTTCTCTGCATTGAGCTCACTGAGACTTTCATTGGTGGTGATTGGCTGGAGTTTGCAGGTGGCAGTGCTCTATAGGAATGTACTGAATTTCCCATACAGCACTGTTTTAAATCAGACTAGTGTATGGGAGAAGCACTCTAAAGAGCCCACATTCAGGTCCCCTAAAGGAGCTTAAAAAAAAGATATACAAAAGGGTAAAAAAAAGTTTTTGAAAATATTATAACATTCAAATCACACCCCTTTTCCCATAATAAACTTAAAAATAAATATAAAAATTAAAGATCATTTGCACTATCAAATCTCAAAATGCCCAAACTATAAAAATATAAATGTATTTATCACATATAGTGAATGCAGTAGCAGAAAAAAAAATAGTGGCTGATTTGTCATGTTTTCATCACTTCACTTACCCAAAAATCTCCTAAAAATGATCAAAAAGTCATAAAAATTGAAAAATTGTAAAGTTGAAAACTCAGAACAGTGATGAAAAGAAAAAAAATTCTAAAAGTTTTTTTTTTTTTAAAGTATTAAAACACCTGAAACGCAGGTTATAACGTAGGTCCGTTTTAAGGCATAGGCAACGTTTTTTTTCCACTTTCATCCCAGTTGGACTTTTTTCCCCAGCTTCCCACTACATTGTTTGCAATTATGCAATATTAAATGGTGCCTTTAGAAAGTACAACCTGCTCCACAAAAAACAAACCCTCATATGGCTTTTTTATTTTAAAAAAATTAAAGAATTTTTGGTGATTTTTTTTTTTTTTTTAATTTTCAATGTCATTATATTTAAATAAAAAAATCTTGAAATCTTGCATTTTTATCTCTGGCTACTGAGCCTCATAACAGACTAATATGTATAATATGTATGTATGTATTCGGTATAACCTGCAGGTTTACTTTAACAGGTTTGGCGTTCCTACCTGCCAGCATCTCATACCTCCTATGTACCAACCTGTTTGGCACTCTGTCATACAAGATGGGGAGGTCAGTCTAATTTTATTCTACTGTTACATGTTCAAACAATGTCTTGAATTTACTTAAGACTAAACCAGCATCTTCTTTCTTTCAGGTGGCTGTGTGCACTTGTCGGGATGATAATCACAGGAGTTGGTCTCTTATTGGTCAGTATAGATAGCTCAGTGCATGGTAGAATGTCAAAATATTAAAATGTTCAATAGTGTGAAAAAAGGCCTATTATTAGAACAGGACCCAATCTGATCTGTTCTCTTCAGAAATGCACAGCCACCACAGCATTTTCTACCACACCTATAAGACCCCTGTATTGGAAGTACTACAAAAACATTAGGAAATGGTTCTCGCAATTCTTCATTAGCCTCCAAACATTTTATACAGGTCCATTGCGAAGGTACTGCATATCTTCAGGTTTATGCCTGGTCTAATGTCAACCTGGTTGTGCCTAAGAGTATTGGATCCCCATCTACTGATGCCTGAAATGTACATGTTCAGACACCGAGCGTGAGAAACATGTTTAGAAAATAGAATCTTCATATTGTGAATCTATACACTCCTTTCCCATCTAGGTTCCACTAGCTTCCAATATATATGGTCTTATTGGTCCTATGGCTGCCATTGGCATTGCTCTTGGAATGGTTGATTCATCAATCGTGCCTATCATGGGACAACTGGTAGATCTACGTCATACCTCTGTGTACGGTGGAATATATGCCATTTCGGACATTGCTCTATGCATGGGATATGCATTGGGTGAGATTTTTTTAAACATTGTCTACTTAAGGTATGTACAGTAATATCTAACAGGTGTCATATAATACTCGTCAGAGTTTAGGACATAATCTTCGGTTATTTTACAGTGGAAGCAGATGGTCAGTGAAATTAAGAGCCAATTTACACTGGTCAATAATCAGGGCAATGATCAGGAATTAACCGTTCATTCCCGATTACTGCCCACTTGTTAGCAGTATTCCAATGCATTCACTTTTATTGCTGATGTATGGACATGAATGATTCTATAATTGTTTGTTCCTATACAGGAGAGAGTTTGCTAACACTCCAAGTTCAATACAGACAATTGAAAATAGTTGTAGCGTGTGGCAGAGGCGTAGACAGGTAACAGTCCCAGCTCGTTAGCAGATGTTTGTAGGAAGCTCAGGAGCAGTAACTATTCTTAGAGCCTAGAAGCACAATATTCTAGCAAGGAGGAAATGCCAAGGCCTGGCTTAAATAGGAAGTCCGAGGGTGGAGCTAATTAGGCCAACCAGGCAAAAATATCAAGGAGGAATAAATTGTCCATCAGATTCAGGAAAGAATCACCAGTAGCTTGGTGAGAAGGGCTAGGGACAGGGACGTAGGAGATTCTGGGTTAAAATCCTGACAGTACTCCCTTCCTTCCAGAATGACATCTGGGCATCCTAGGGACTAACTTGTTAGGATATTGCTCATGAAAGGACGTGGTAAATCTAAGAGCATGAACATTTTCTTCTGGTTCCCAAGAATTTTCCTCAGAGCCATACCTCTTCCACCTATTTTATAAATTCTGGAGACCAAGATCTTCTCAACACCATATTCATCTTCACCTTATTCATTTACTGGTGGTGGAGGTGAAAAATGTCCATTATATTTTTTCAAGAGAAAACAATGGAAAACAGGATGGACCTTCAAAGACTCATAAGTCTAAATCAAAGCATGACGTCATTGATTTGAGAAGAAATTTGAAATGGCCTCATATATTTTTGGCCTAATTTTGAGAAAGTACTTGCAACTTTAGATCAGCCTGTTTGAATTGTTTTTTAGCATCATGCAAAGTCTCAGAAGTCTTTTCTTGGACTCTCTGTAATGCTGTTAAACATTCAGTCACTGTTGGAAGCATGTTTGAAATTGTAAAATCTGGAAATGAAGACTGGGTGAAGGCCTGTATTAGCATAAAAAGGACTCTGTAATGTTGAGTTATGCTCAGAGTTATTATATGCAAACTAAGCTGGGTAGACAATCAGTCCAACTATCCTGAAGACAGGTTTATGAAGCATCAAAAGTAATGTTCAAGAGTTTGATTAATTCTTTCAATTTGTCCATTTGACAAGGATGAAAGGCACATGACAAGTTTATTTATATCACGGCTTTAGAAGCTTCTGTTAGGCTAACTGACATAATAATTTGAGTTATTGGAGGTGTATCTGTGCCAGTATTTTAAGGTCTGCCTTCAAGGCCTACTTGACTCTTTGCTTGACATCATGGTGCAGCCAAATGAAATCAGCCAAGGCATCAGAAAGAGAACCTCCACAAGTCTAGAACATCTTTAGGGCTATGCACATGGCTGTTGCGTGCTCCCCAAAGCAAGGGCAACATCCGTGCGGCTGTCGCAGATGGATCCAGACCCATTCAACTTGAATGGGCCAGTGATTCGTCCGCACTGCAAAAAAATAGAACATGTTCCATTCCACACTGCAGATTTCAGATTGCGGAATCATTCAACCGTTCAGCTGTTTGTGGGCCGCAATACGGGCATGGCCACGTGCATGAGCCCTTAGGAGCAAACTATCTGTATCAAATTTTATACATGTCCTACAGTATATCAACATGACCTAAAGGACTGCTCTGCAAGGAAGAGGCTACTGCTACAAAACTGCCATAAAAAAGCCAGGTTACAGTTTGCAACTTCCCATGGGGACAAAGATAATAATGTTTTGGCGAAATGTCCGCTGATCTGATGAAGCAAAAATAGATCTGTTTGGCCAAAATGACCATCCTAATGTTTGGAGGAAAAAAGAGGAGGCTTGCAAGCCAAAGAACACCATCCCAACTGTAAACCAAATGGAAAATGACCACAAACATACAGTGATGAGAAAAATAAAGTACATCCTCTTCAAATTCTATGGTTTTGCATACCAAGACTAGAGACAAGCGAATTTCTTAAAATTAACTTCAGGATTGATTCTAAAAATCGGTTGGAAATTTTGACTCAAATTTAAAGTGCTCCAATTGGCCTACAAATGTATGTATGACACTCTGAGGTCTCCTACGGCTCTTTTTTCTTTCATGTCTTTTTTATTTTATTTACTTTAAAATTTCTAAAGGAGTTTTAGCTGCCAGCATGTCTGAAAGGGAGGCCCCTCTCCACCTCCTTCTCTCTCCTGCAGTCTCAGTGCAGTGACATCATCATGTTTTTTTTTTTTAATTTTAAGCTTTATTAAAGTTTCTTCAATTACATCCAATCGGAGATGTATAACAGTCCTCAAAAAAGTTACATAGGAAACAAAGAACAATTCCAGTATGTCTATAAGTCTGCGGGTGGCAGACACATCTAAACGCATCGATCACTTGTATTGACTGAAAGGGGTTATTTAAAATTAAGATTACACTGAGTTGCACTGTGAGGTAGGATGCCGCAAACCAGAGGGACCCCCCACGTATTAGGGCAGATGTAAGAGGAAATCATTAATGAGTTTTGTTTTTCTTGTAATTTTCCCAAGCCAACCACATTTTGGAAAATTTGTGGTGGGATCTCATTTCCCAAGAAGATATTTCTTCAAATCTATATATTTGTTCTATTTTTGCTGTCCATTGCTCCATAGGGGGAGGGTCAGTGGACAACCAATGTTTAGGGATCAAGAAACGAGCAGCTGTGATGAGGTGTTGAAATAGGGATCGTTTACCAGTGTGTTTACTAGTCTCCTGTAGGAAAAGGTTCAATAGTGCTATCAATGGGGACGCCTGGAAAGAAGTACCACATATTTTGTTTGAGGTGTTGAAGATGTTATCCCACCAAGGAGAAATTATGGGGCATAACCACCAAATATGGAGGAAACGTTCCTCTGTCACGGAGACATCTCCAACATGTGTCAGTTGCAGACAGGGCCAGATTAAGGCTACCAGCAGTATGGAGCACAAAATTTATGATGGGGCCCCCCCTCGCCGCAACTTATGCGAGGCCCTCCAGAACAATGTAACAAAGTTCCGTTGAGGGTTATGTTTGAATCCAGTTTCAAGAATTTAAATGTAACCCTTGAACGGAAAGCCCAGTGAAGGGCTAATAGTGATCTGAATATAGCCTTTGAAAAAATATCAACGAGATGTTACCAGTTGGGTGGGTGGAGGTCACTGATACTGTCCAATCAGTGCTGACAGACTGAAAAGACACACCCCAACTGGAAACAGCCAGTTGACTATTTATATAAAAATGACATCATCGCGTCCGTCTGCTCTGTTGCCCGCAGCTCCGGATAGGCTCTGGCTCCGGAAGTAGCCAGTGAGATAGGAGACAGCGGAGCGCAAAGCTCCCGTGCTCCACTGTACCACCGGCAGCGGGGGGCGGCACCAGGGGCGTGGGGGGTAGGGTGGTCACCTGCTTCATCTCAAAAAGGAGGACATTCTCGACCACACCCACAACCTGCTAAACCACACCCACAATCTGCTAAACCACGCCCCTCGTCCAGTAAGTGCCTAGCAAAAGAAAAAAAAAAAAAGAGGAAAACCTTAATCTGAGCTGTGCTGGGGCTGGAGTGCTTGTTTGCTCTGGAGCTGACACTCCACATACAATAAGCCAGAGGGAGCACAGCGCTGGCAGCATCACCACAGTCATTTAAACACAAGGATGAGGAAACTTTTTTCCTCTTTTTGGTGATGTGCACACTGATGTGCAGGTGTATGGTATGTGTCCACTGCAGCCAGTTCTCAGCATTAGATCACTGATTGGCTGCAGCAGTAACATACCATATACCGGCAAGTCCTTGCTGAAGAAACAGGTGACACATATTTGGATGTACATTACATTCACCAGCACCAGACATACCAGATGATACAGCAGCACATACCTCTTACATCCAGTGACATCTTCCTGATGTAGATATTTTCTTTTCTCATCTTCTCTATTTGGCCCACACCGCTATGACACTTCTTTCAGCCCCATCTTCTCTCTGCCACAAAGACATCATAGATTAACCACTTTTACTGTTATCCTGCTGCTGCCTAAAATACTGCGCCCACTGTGCTCCCCAATGTCCCCAAATACTATACCGTGCCCCCATCAGACCTCAGATCAGCCCACAGTGCCAGCATCAGACCTCAGATCAGCCCACAGTGCCAGCATCAGACCTCAGATCAGCCCGCTGTGCCTCCTTCAGACATCAGATCAGCCCGCTGTGCCTCCTTCAGACCTCAGATCAGCCCACTGTGCCCCCTTCAGACCTCAGATCAGCCCACTGTGCTTCCTTCAGACCTCAGATCAGCCACAGTGCCTCCTTCAGACCTCAGATCAGCCCACAGTGCCTCCTTCAGACCTCAGATCAGCCCACAGTGCCTCCTTCAGACCTCACATCAGCCCACCGTGCTCCCACCAGACCTCACATCAGCCCACCGTGCCCCCATCAGACCTCACATCAGCCCGCTGTGCCTCCTTCAGACCTCAGATCAGCCCACAGTGCCTCCTTCAGACTTCAGATCAGCCCACTGTGCTCCCCTTCAGACCTCAGATCAGCCCACTGTGCTTCCTTCAGACCTCACATCAGCCCACAGTGCCCCCTTCAGACCTCAGATCAGCCCACAGTGCCTCCTTCAGACCTCAGATCAGCCCACAGTGCCTCCTTCAGACCTCATATCAGCCCACAGTGCCCCCTTCAGACCTCAGATCAGCCCACTGTGCCCCCTTCAGACCTCAGATCAGCCCACAGTGCCCCTTCAGACCTCAGATCAGCCCACAGTGCCCCATCAGACATCAGATCCGCCCACAGTGCCCCCTTCAGACCTCAGATCACCCTATAGTGCCCCCTTCAGACCTCAGATCACCCTATAGTGCCCCCATAGACATCACATCAGCCTATAGTGCCCCCATCAGACCTCAGATCAGCCCATAGTGCCCCCTCCAGATCTCAGATCACCCTATAGTGCCCCCTTCAGACCTCAGATCACCCTATTGTGCCCCCATCAGACATCAGATCAGCCCACAGTGCCCCCTTCAGACCTCAGATCAGCCCACAGTGCCCCCTTCAGACCTCAGATTGGCCCACAGTGCCCCCATCAGACCTCAGATCGGCCCACAGTGCCCCCATCAGACATCAGATCAGCCCATAGTGCCCCCTTCAGACCTCAGATCACCCTATAGTGCCCCTTCAGACCTCAGATCACCCTATAGTGCCCCTTCAGACCTCAGATCACCCTATAGTGCCCCCTTCAGACCTCAGATCACCCTATAGTGCCCCCATAGACATCACATCAGCCTATAGTGCCTCATTCAGACCTCAGATCAGCCCCCATAAAAAAAATACAAAAACTTACCTCTAGGCAGCTCCGGGTCCGGCGCTCTTCTGTCTTCACTGCCCGCGCTGCACTGTCACCTGACTGCGTGCAGCCTCAGGTCAGAGTGCGCGCACTACGTCCTGACGTCGCACCAGTCAGGATAGTGCAGCGCAGGCAGCCGCTGACCACCAATGAAGAAGGGAGCGCAGGAGCTGAGCGGTGAGTACCAGGACCCAGCTCCTGTGCTCCAGCAATGAGCGCTTCCATCTGTATTGATGGAAGCGCTCATTGCTTCCTGCGCCCCAACTGTAAAAAAAGGAGGACTTCTGGCGCAGGGCCCCCCTGAAATCATTGGAGCCGGGGCCTGGAGCAGTAGCTCCAAATGCTCCAATTATAATCCAGCCCTGGTTGCAGACAGAGAATAAAGACATGTGATGTCTAGTGTTTTGTACCATCTAGTGGTAACTTTATATGCATTCTCTTGAATGCGAACACATCTAGAGATGTTATGAGGAGAAAGAAGTATTTTCTGTATTTCATCTGAAGTAAAAAGTCTGTTCAGATCTTTTTCCCAATATCTAATGTACGTGGGGACAGTGGCAGGATAAGGTGACCTTAGTCTATTATACAGTTGAGATATCAACAGTTGGAGATGTTATCTCGATATCAAGAGGTAATCTAGACGTTGGTAGGAAGAATGAGCCTGCGAGAAAAAAGTATAGTCTCTTGCTAAAGGGTGCATCACTCTCCAGGCGTCAACCAGTTGCACTTTCCCTAGGCTATTGAGCAGTGAGCTAAGGGCTTTCTGTGAGTGTGCCGATCGCTTAGAAGAAGTGTCTATCAGAGGATTTAGGGAGACGTTTAAGTCCCCTCCAAATACTGTGATTCCTTCCATAAATGATTCTAGTTGAGAAAGAAGGTTCTTAAGCCATGGAATTTGCTTGGTGTTGGGTGCATAGGCGTTGACAAATGTATAACATTGTGTGTTGATTTTCCCTTTTAGCATGATAAAACGTCCCTCTGCATCCAATTTTTGGTCTAGGACTTGGATGGGGAGCTTTTTTGAAAGCCAATGCTAACCCCTCTAGAGTTAGAGGAGGGAGAACCGTTGTGAAACCATTGTGCGAAATGTGAATATGACAGATTTGGGAGGTGGTTTGATTTGAAATGTGTTTCCTGGAGAAATATTACATTAGCTTTGTTCCTCTTGAGCACCTCAAAAATTTGACGTCTCTTAGATGGCGAGTTGAGGCCTCTTACATTGTAGGAGGCTATTCTTAGGTCAGCCATTTGATTGATCCAGAGGAACTAGATATGCTAAATAGTGTAGTGATACATAAAGAGAAGGACCGTTGGTCCATATATAGTACTCATCCTCTCGGTCTCGGCATCCCCCTGTCACAGTGTCATATTGAGGAGGGGAAGGGAGTAAGGGAAAGAGAGAAATGCAAAAGGTCTTCAGTAAATTGTATATAGATAAAACCACATAATAGAAAGATTTTGCCAGATACAGAAGGATAGGGTAAGAGAGAGAGTAGACCCTTTTAGAGGAGGGGAAAAAGGAAGAATGGATACCGACAGTTATTGAGGTCAGGAAAGAAAGAGGTTATAAGAGCGTGGTCATCACAGGCATATTAGAATAATGAATCAAGGTGAGAGATTTTCACTAATCTGAAGTATCTGGAGGCTTGTAATAAAGTTCAGGTTTCTTCTGTCAGGAGTCTCCTTGGTGTCATTGTAGTCTTCGATTTCTTTGTTCTTTGGGATTTAGGAGTTTGATGCTGTACAAATGGGAGAATCTTCGGCACCTCTGGTAGGGCAGCTACATCTTTAATTAAGTCCCAAGGTGGAATGTCCAAGGAGGGAATCTCCAGGTCTTCATATATTGGATTCAAATCTGCAAAATTGCGAATTGTGAATCTCCTGCCATTGTAGAAAAAGGAGAGCCCAAAAGGAAAAGTCGAACGATATGGGATACTATGGTCACGGAGCCATGAAGTCAGAGGTTTCAGTGTTCTTCTTTTTTGTAGGGTGAGGGGAGCTAGGTCTTGATATACAAAAATTGGATGACCTTCAAAGGATATCTCAGGCATGTTTCTGGCTTTTGCAAGAACCCCTGTGTGCTCTCTCAGTGGTGATTTGAGGAGGGGGATCTACGCCTAAAATACCTTCACAGATGGCTTTAACTGTCTCCGGTATCTCATTCGGCAGGATTGATTCGGGAATACCTCTGAATCGTAAGTTGTTACGTCTCCCTCGGTTCTCCTGGTCCTCCAGGGCAGCATAAATGTCATTCAGGTGTGTTTGGCACTGGAGGAGGCCCGCTGAGGCCGCTGATTGGAATTCCAGCATGGCGACTTGGGTAGTTTCCAACGTCTCTACTCTTCCTCCTATGTGACGCATGTCTTGGCATAAAGAGGTAAGTTCTTGTAGAACCGGCTCCACGGCTTTGGATAAGGCCATCTTCAAGTATTTGCGGGAGATAGGTAGGCCTTGGCGGTGGCTACTGTCCTCCGTCTCGCTGTCTCCTTCTGAGGCGTCCGGGCCTCCTTCTCCCGCCTTGTGCTGTGTAGCGGGCGCCATCTTGGGATCTTTGGCAGCGTACAGGGCCGCTGCTTTTTTGATAAATTTGTCCATATCCCCGCTCCCTGAGGTAGATTTGAGGGGTGGAGGATGATTCCCCCCTTTAGTGTTACCGATCTTTACCATCTCCAACCTATTTAGCTTAAGTGAGCTGCTGTAGGAACGGGCTTTGTGATGGAGCTCAGTACTGCACGTCCATCCCTGTTCAGTGCTGGCTCCGCCCCCACATCATCATGTATTGAGTGAAGTTCTTGAAAATTTGATTTAGCAGCTTCGCCGAATTTTACAAAAATATTTGTGACGAATTACTTAGCCACAAAGTGCATTTCTTGGAAAGTAGTAAGTGCAATGACAGAGAATGGCGATTGTACTGCTCCCCATCATTGTACCCCTCAGATGCTGCGTTCATTGCTGATTGCAGCATCTGACATTAATATTAAGGCCTATATAATTTACATATAGTAACATAGTAACATAGTTTATAAGGCCGAAAAAAGACATCTGTCCATCCAGTTCGGCCTGTTTTCCCACAAGTTGATCCAGAGGAAGGCAAAAAAACCCTGTGAGGTAGAAGCCAGTTTTCCCCACTTTAGGGAAAAAATTCCTTCCCGACTCCAATCAGGCAATCAGAATTACTCCCTGGATCAACGACCCATCTCTAGTAACTATAACCTGTAATATTATTACCCTCCAGAAATACATCCAGGCCCCTCTTGAACTCTTTTAGTGAACTTACCATCACTACCTCCTCAGGCAGAGAGTTCCATAGTCTCACTGCTCTTACCGTAAAGAATCCCCTTCTATGTTTGTGTACAAACCTTCTTTCCTCCAGACACAGAGGATGTCCCCTCGTCACAGTCACAGTCCTGGGGATAAATAGATCATGGGAGAGATCTCTGTACTGACCTCTGATATATTTATACATAGTTATTAGATCTCCCCTCAGTCGTCTTTTTTCTAAAGTGAATAAGCCAAATTTTGATAATCTTTCTGGGTACTGTAGTCCACCCATTCCAGTTATTACTTTAGTTGCCCTCCTCTGAACCCTCTCCAGCTCTGCTAAGTCTGACTTGTTCACAGGAGCCCAGAACTGTACACAGTACTCCATGTGTGGTCTGACTAGTGATTTGTAAAGTGGCAGGACTATGTTCTCATCACGGGCATCTATGCCTCTTTTGATGCAACCCATTATCTTATTGGCCTTGGCAGCAGCTGTCTGACACTGGTTTCTACAGCTTAGTTGCTGTTCACTAAAATTCCTAGGTCCTTTTCCATGTCAGAGTTACCTAATATTTTACCATTTAGTATGTACTGGTGACTTGCATTATTCCTTCCCATATGCATAACCTTACATTTGTCAGTGTTAAACCTCATCTGCCACTTCTCTGCCCAAGCCTCCAGTCTATCCAGATCCATCTGTAGAAGTGTACTGTCCTCTTCTGTGTTAATTACTTTACACAGTTTAGTGTCATCTGCAAAAATTGATATTTTACTGTGCAAGCTTTCTACAAGATCATTAATAAATATATTGAAGAGAATAGGGCCCCTGTGGTACCCCACTAGTGACAGTGACCCAATCTGAGTATGTGCCGTTAATAACCACCCTCTGTTTTCTATCACTGAGCCAGTTACTTACCCACATACAGCCATTTTCTCCCAGGCCAAGCATTCTCATTTTATATACTAACCTTTTATCTCGCTTCCTCCTTCGGCCTCTCCCAGTGGTCTTCCGCTCCCACCCACAGAGATGGTCATACTCTAGATCTGATCTTTACTCGCCTCTGCTCCTTATCTAACCTTTCTAATTCGCCACTCCCCCTATCTGACCACAACTTACTCACCTTCTCTTCTCTGGTCTCTTCTGCTGCTCCTCCGGTCCACACACTAGCACACCCCTGCAGGAACCTTAAACATCTCGACTTTCACCTACTTTCGGAATCTCTTTCACCTCTCTCCAACATTCATTCCCTCAAAGACCCCGATGCTGCCACCACTCTGTATAACACCACAATAGCTACAGCCCTGGACTCTGTTGCCCCCCTCACACTCCACAAATCCCGGAAAATCAACAGACAACCCTGGCACACAGACCTGACCAAGAAACTCAGACAAGCTTCCAGAGCTGCTGAGCGGCAATGGAAGAAATCCCATTCTAAGGATCACTTCACCACATACAAGCAATCCCTCCTCATTTTCAAATCATCACTCTCTGATGCAAAACAGGCCTACTTCTCATCTCTAATATCTTCTCTGTCCCACAACCCCAAACAACTGTTCAACACTTTTAACTCTCTTCTCCGTCCACCGGCGCCCCCACCTTCACCTCTTATCTCAGCAGAGGACTTTGCCACATATTTCAAACAAAAGATCGTCAACATCAGAGAAGGCTTCAGTGCACAGTCCCCTCAGCCCCTCTACATAACTGCTCAGTACTCTTCCACCAAAACCTGCTTCTCCACAATTACAGAAGAATACCTTTCCACCCTACTCTCCAGATCAACATCTCACCACCTGCGCACTTGACCCAATCCCATCCCACCTCATTCCCAACCTCTCCTCAGTGTTCATCCCAGCCCTAACTCATCTCTTCAACCTATCACTGACCTCTGGTGTCTTCCCCTCTGGTTTTAAACACGCTACAATTAAACCCATCCTTAAAAAACCCTCACTCGACCCATCTTCTCTGTCCAGCTATCGCCCCATATCACTTCTGCCATATGCCTCAAAGCTACTTGAGCAACATGTCCATTCAGAACTGTCCTCTCACCTCTCCTCCTGCTCACTCTTTGACCACCTACAGTCAGGCTTCCGACCCCACCACTCGACTGAAACTGCCCTTACTAAAGTCACCAACGATCTGCTAGCAGCCAAACCAAAAAACATTACTCTGTTCTCCTCCTCCTTGACCTGTCCTCTGCCTTTGACACCGTCGACCACTCCCTTCTACTACAAACTCTCTCGTCTCTTGGCATCACTCACCTGGCCCTCTCATGGATTGCATCATACCTCACCGACCGGACATTTAGCGTCTGCCACTCTCACGCCACCTCCTCCTCCCATTCCCTCTCTGTTGGTGTCCCACAAGGCTCAGTCCTAGGTCCCCTGCTCTTCTCTATCTATACCTTTGGCCTGGGACAGCTCATAGAGTCCCATGGCTTTCAGTATCACTTTTATGCTGATGACACACAAATCTACCTCTCTGGTCCAGACATCGCCACCTTACTATCCAGAGTCCCACAATGCCTATCTTCAATATCCTCTTTCTTTTCCTCACGCTTTCTAAAACTAAACATGGATAAAACAGAATTTATCATCTTTCCACCATCTTGCACAGCCCTCCAACAGACCTATCTATCACCATCAACGACTGCACACTCTCCCCCGTTAAACAGGTCCGCTGCCTTGGAGTGACCTTGGATTCTGCACTCTCCTTCAGACCACACATCCAAGCCCTTTCCACCACCTGCCGCCTCCAACTCAAAATATCTCCCGTATCCGTGCGTTCCTCAACTAGGAGTCTGCCAAAGTACTAATACATGCCCTCATCATCTCCCGCCTAGACTACTGCAACATTCTCCTCTGTGGCCTTCCATCTAGCACCCTAGCCCCCCTCCAATCTATCCTCAACTCTGCTGCCCGACTAATCCACCTCTCACCCGGTTACTCCTCTGCCTCTCCCCTTTGCCAATCCCTTCACTGGCTCCCCATTCCCCAGAGAATTCAGTTTAAAATACTAACAAATACATACAAGGCCGTCCACAACCTGTCCCCTCCCTACATCTCAGAACTACTCTCCCGATACATCCCCACAAGTAATCTCCGATCCTCACAAGACCTCCTTCTCTCCTCCACTCTTATCAACTCTTCACACAATCGCCTCCAGGATTTCTCCCGCGCAGCCCCAATACTCTGGAACTCTGTACCCCAACATATCAGACTCTCACCTACAGTGGAATCCTTCAAAAGAAATCTGAAAACCCACCTCTTCAGACAAGCCTACAACCTGTGACCCTGCTGCTGCTACACTGCCATGACCAGCTTTACCCTCACCTACTGTGTCCTCCCATACCGCATAGATTGTAAGCCTTCACAGGCAGGGCCCTCTCTCCTTCTGTACCAGTCTGTAACTTGTTTGTCCTAGAGCAATTGTCTAGACTATGTATGTAAACCCCTTTTATCATGTACAGCGCTGTGGAATGAATGGCGCTTTAATAATAAATAATAATAATAATGTGGTACCGTGTCAAATGCTTTGGAGAAGTCCAGATATACGACATCCATTGATTTGCCGCGGTCCAGTCTTGAACTTACCTCCTCATAGAAACTGATTAAATTGGTTTGACATGACCGATCCCTCATGAAGCCATGCTGATATGGAGTTATTTGTTTATTTTCATTGAGGTACTCCAAGATAGCATCTCTTAGAAAACCCTCAAACAGTTTACCCACGACAGATGTTAAACTTACCAGCCTATAGTTCCCGGGCACTGTTTTTGGACCCTTTTTGAATATTGGCACCACATTTGCTATGCGCCAATCCTGTGGAACACTCCCTGTCAATATAGAGTCCTTAAATATCAGAAATAAGGGTCTGGCGATGACATTACTTAATTCTCTTAGGATACGGGGGTGTATGCCATCCGGTCCTGGCGATTTGTCTATTTTAATCTTTTTAAGACGCAACTCTATTTCTTCCTGGGTCAGACAGGGCATTTTTAATGGGGAATTTACTTTTATATTCTGCATTTCATCTGACAGTTTATTTTCCTCAGTGAATAAAGTGGAGAAAAAGATATTTAGCAGCTTTGCTTTCTCCTCATCGCTCTCTGCAACTTTTAAAAAATAAAATCCAACTTACCTCATCCAAGTCTGAAATCTCGGGCTACACGTGATGATGTCGGCCAGCGTGGTGACATCAGATTTCGTGCGGGATCTTCAATCAAGATGGTAGGTCTTCGCACTCAAGTGGTTGAGGTGAGTAGGATTTTTTTTACCCCATTTCAGGGAAAATTTATTTGTTGCCTCAAAGCACGAGGAAATTCAGCTTCATGGCAAATCAAATTTTCCCTCAAATTTGGATCGAAATCCACTTCAGACACTTCGATTCACTCAACACTAATCATAATGTTTGCTGGACTGAGAAAAAGAATGCACAGGTCGATGATCATGCCCGGCCTGTTCTCGTCTACTCATGCCACCAGATGCAATTATGTCACTTCAAGGCAGTGGGACATGCTACGTTCATTGGGGGAACGAGGCTAGGTGACAATTACTGTTTTTATTTTATTTCCACCACAGGGGGCCTTCACTTATATAAGAGGTACACAACTGCGTGGGGTCATTAAGGGGGAGCAATACTTTGAAGGTGGACTAAGAGGGTGTAACTCCTGTGAGTGCATTAATGGCATTCTGATGTGTGGAGGCACTATGGGGCATAAACACTGAGAGAGGGCACTAAGGAACTATTGTTTGGGGGCAGTAAGGGGGATAAACTACTGTGGGGGGCATAACTACTGAGTGAGTGGGGGTTCCATCTATGGCAAAAGTGGCCGGTCTTCACTATGCGTGGTAGGACACAGTCTCCAGTGTGTATACATATATATATATATAATAGGACTGGTCTGTATATCAGTATATAGGTGTCACGGTCATTCCTGCAAAACGTTGCAGAAAGTCGGCTAGGCTTGCACATGTGACATATTCTAACTTGTTTTCCTTTTTGTGTTGTTGCTGTCTACCATACCCCTTCCCCTTATTTATTCCTGCTTCTACCACAGTCACTTGTGGTTTATAGTTTCTGTGGACCTTTTGGTGGATTGGTGTGGTTCTCTCCTGAGATCCGATTGCTTCCATTTCTTCTTAAAGATTAGTGTCCATTTTCCCTTTTGTGTTTACCCTGCTTTTCCCTGTTGTGTTATTTGGCCTTTTGGAGACTCCTGTTTGTCCTTCCTTTTGGAGGAATGGGTAGACTCAGCCCTGTCAGTAGTTGCAGGGTCATATAGGGTCAGTTTGGTTTAGGTTCCTCTGTATGAACTCGCCTACCTTTGAGGCCTGTTCAAACTGTAAGGCTACTTTCACATTAGCGTTTTTAAATTCCGGTATTGAGTTCCGTTATAGGGCCTCAATACCGGAAAAAAAGGCTTCAGTTTTGTCCCCATTCATTGTCAATGGGGACAAAACTGAACTGAAGACAACGGAATGCTCCTGAAAGCATTCCGTTCCGTCTTCAGACCGGAGAACAAACCGCAGCATGCTGCGGTTTGCTCTCCGGTCCAGGCATCCGCACCAAGACGGGTCTGGAATGACCCCCAATGCAAGTCAATGGGGACGAATCCGTTTGGTGTGGACACACCAGTAATCCGGATCTGTCCTCCATTGATTTCCAATGGGGGGTCATTCCGGATCCGTCTTACATACATAGATACATACATACAGACATACATACAAACATACAGACATACATACATACAGACATACATACTCACATACTCCAGGGACGCCGGCAGCATGTCTTCACGCGCCTCCTGCGCGCAGCTATGACGTTTCCCCACTGCGCCCAGCAGAGGGCGCTGTGGGGAATCGTCATCACTGCGCGCAGGAGGCGCGTGAAGACGTTCTGCCGGCGTCCCTGGAGTATGTGAGTATGTATGTATGTATGTATGTCTGTATGTATGTCTGTATGTCTGTGTCTTGTTTCAATGTGTGTCATGTGTGTGGCCGGAGCGCTGCTCCGGCTCCACACATGTATAGCGTTAGCACGGATCCGTTGGCACCCTTTAGGTGCCGGATCCGTGCTAACGCTAGTGTGAAAGTAGCCTAAGTCAGTCAGGATTGGTGTCAGGGTTTCCTGCAGGAGGTGATCTTTTTCCTTTACTTGTTTCCTGACCTCATCCCCTTCCCTCCTACGCTTGGTGTGGTTTTCCCCTCCACACCAGAGCGTGACAATAGGACACAGTCTCCGGTGTATACATATCATTTATATAATAGGACTGTTCTCCGGTCTGTATATCAGTGTATAGGACGCAGTCTCCAGTGTATATATATAATTTATATAATAGGACTGTTCTCTGGTCTGTATATCAGTGTATAGGACACAGTCTCCGGTATATATATCATTTATATACTAGGACTGTTCGCCGGTCTGTATATCAGTGTATAGGACACAGTCTCCGGTGTATATATATCAATTATATAATAGAACAGCTCTGCGATCTGTATATTAATGTATAGAACACAGTCTTCAGTGTATAAATATCATTTATAAAAATATATAATAGGACTGTTCTCTGGTCTGTATATCAGTGTATAGGACGCAGTCTCCAGTGTATATATCTCATTTATAAAACAGGACTGTTCTCTGGTCTGTATATCAGTGTATAGGACGCAGTCTCCAGTGTATATATCAGTTATATAATAGGACTGTTCTCCGGTCTGTATATCAGTGTATAGGACACAGTCTCCAGTGTATATATATCATTTATATAATAGGACTGTTCTCTGGTCTGTATTTCAATGTATAGGACACAGTCTCTAGTGTAAATTTTTTTATCATATGCTCTACAGTGAGGCTTATGCACACAACTGTGTCAAGACTATTCTTGTTTACAATACGGAGAAGAATAAGATATGTTCTGTAATTTGCGGACAGGACACATGAATGCGGAAAGCACACAAATAACATCCACATGCTGTTTGTTTTTTTTGTTTTTTTGTGGGCACATAGAAATAAATGGGTCTTTGTGTAATCCACAAAAAATGCGGATCGGACACGGATACAAAATATGGTTGTGTGCATGAGGCCTAAATGTAATCTGTCATTTCAGGACCTGCATGTGGTGGCGCTATTGCAGATGGCATTGGATTCCCTTGGTTAATGAGGATCACTGGATTACTCAACTTTATCTTTGCTCCTTTTTGTTTCATGCTTAGAAACCCACCATCCAGAGAAGAGAAAACGGTAAGACATTTCGAATTTGTATGAACCATACAAAGCAAATATTGTATTTTAAAAATAAACCAAGAACCTAAAAGGGGTTTTCTGGGTCCCTTCTTGTCTCTGCTTCCTGGTCCCTCTCGGTCCACAGGAAATGGCTGCCTAGCCAATCAATGGAACAGTGGTGACCTGCCACAGCCTCTTGTTTGTCAAGAGGACAGGACGTAGAGACAAGCTGGAACCGGAGAAGCCACCAAACAAAGGTATACGTATGTTTGTTTGTGTGGGTGGGTGGTGGTGAGGGGTAAGCAGAGAGGTTAGTATTTTGTAATGCTGTTCTGACCCTTATGAAGAAAATGATTGGCTGGCATCCACTTTAAGATGAGCCAGTTCCATTGCTTGTTTTCAATTAGCCTGCAAAGTCTAGTGAAGATATTCTCAATATAGTCCTGCCACCCCCTTGAGTACTAATCATAGCTTAGAAGGCTGGAGATTAATTTGCTCAAACTTTACAGACATGGAAAGAACTAAAAGAACAAAGGTTTGAGGAATAGGAAACATTTTTTGTTCTTTTTCAACAATACTTTAACAATAGTTAAACCTATGATACAAACCCAGTCAGACAGTCCCAACAAATTACTGTCCCAGCCAAGTCCTGGTAACTCCGCACCCTGTGATCAGGAGCCGCTGTCAAGTGCAGAGCATTACATAAGGTTTGGCCCTGCCCTATCTTCTCCTGTCCTCTCCACACTGTGAGAGCTCTATCTAGCTGTGCTGCATCCTGCCTTCTCCTGGAACTGGGCGTCCACAGCAGCTCTAGCGAAAACAGGGTAGGGGCTGAAATGGAGGAAGAAAAAAAGTCCTCCTGCCCTTCCCTGTCTGTCAGTACCTAATGAAGAGCAGGTGCACCTCATCTCCTCTCATTGGGATAGGCAGAAGGTCTCTTCTAGTCCTGCTTCTTCTAGTCCTTGGAGTTACCAGTAATGCAGGTGTCTACAAGCAACACCTCTGAAGTAAGGAAAGTAACTTAAAGGACTCCCGCAAAAAATGTAATTCCATGTCCTGCTAGAAAGGTACATGATGTAATCTGTAGTGAATGTCATTTTCTTACCAGTGTCTGTATTTGTGAGTTATATCTCCCTGATGCTTCTCATCTGTGTCATGTGACCAGCAATCAGACTCACTAACTGACACACTATCTTATGTGTGTACAGGAGGTCTATTTCTCTATGCATTCCTATGGAAGCCTCACTTTCAGTCTCATAGGAATGAATAGAGCAGTAACTGGCTTCCTGTCCTGGGTCAGTTGGAGGTCAGGGAGTTGGTCACATGACCCAGCTACAATTAGAAGAGAGGGGATAACTCACAAATACAGTCTCTGATAAGAAGATTGCATTCACTATAGATTACATCATGCACCTTTCTAACAGGTCAGAGAATAAAATTTTTTGCAGGAGTTCTTCTTTAAGTCTGCAAATTCTGGATCCGTTAAACACAGATGTCTTCAGTGTGCATTCCACATTTTGCGAATCAGCACGTCCCGCCCTCTGTTAGAAATGTCTACTTTTGTCCGCAATACGGACAAGAACTGGACATGTTCTATATTTTTCTTTTTTGAGGGTCTGCGGAACGGACATACGAATATGGACAGCATACATTGTGCTGTCCACATCTTCTTTGGGGCCCCAAATGAAATGAATGGGATGCGTATCAGATGTGGAACAAAAATACTGCATTGTGAATGAGGTTAAGACTTTGACATACCCTCTCCTGTCACAAAAACTGGCATTCTGCCCTTACTGACACACTGACAATACTGACGCCAACACTGAATGATATAGTAATCTTACTGACACTAAAATAAACCCTGTCCAATCCAATAGATTGATAAGGTTTTCAGTTGGAATACATATTTAACCACTTTCCTACTGCCCGTTTACTACGGTATATGTGCGAGTCCTCTGTCCGTGACAGCAGGCAAGAGAGATGGCAAGATAGTTTTTTACTGTCCCTGACTTTCTCATTGCTACTGTACAAACACAGTGCTGTGCAGAGAGATCAGGAAAGCAGCAATGGCGCTATATCTTCTTGTCCTGGCAGTCATGTTATCACTGGGTGCCAGCGACTGCATGAGCTGCTGGGTCTTAGAAGACCCAGATCAGCTCTGCATTGAGGTGTACAGCCTTGTGCAACTCCTCTGGGGGCTTTATTCCCCCTGTAAGTAAGACTAATTTGTCAGAAATAAAAAAAAAAAACTACAAGAAAAAAATGTAATGTTAAATGCCCTCTAAAGATCTTGTATGACTTTATAGGGACACAAAGTGTTAAGAAAAAAAGAAACAAAAATGCACCACCACACACCCCCTCACACCACCGTCATAGGCTCTGTTCCAAACCTAAATGAGAAATTTATTCAGAAAGAACAGTACAGCATGCGGCACAAATCTTCCTGTCAAAATGACAGTCACTACATTAGGAGCCATGATGGATAACTAGTACTTTTTAAATTACACCTACATTCAGTGCAACAGGAGAATACACATACACAAATACACAATACAGAATACACAAGTCATGACCGCCAAATTGGGTACATCACATACAGGCCATAGCAAACACAATACTTTATGGATTTTACTAAAGCTGTGGCGCAACCAAAAGAACAAGCGGGCACTCCATGTGGGATTTAAACTGGCCACAGCTTTATTGAATAATAACACCAAACTCCGAAAACGATATGCCTGCCGCAGCGAGCCGCTGCGGGCACGATATTATAACCCAACTTCCAAGAGTCTCCAACCGAGACATGACCCATACAATATAGAAATAATATCTGTTTATATTTTTCTTTTCTTTTTTGCATTCGTATTTATTTAATTTTTTTTTTTTATATATAACTTTTTTTTAACAAAATTAAATTTTGAAAACATAAAACAATGGATAAGAACATGGGGAGGGTGGGAGGGCTTGTCAATTTGAAAGACTAAAGCTGCAATGCACTTTGTGCTGAAGAACTAACACTGAAGGTGGGAGCTAACCCCTCCCTCCAAAGAGAGGTGACCAATAAGAGAGGGAAATCAAAAGTAGGTTTTGACTGGAATATGTGACCCAGGCATGACCCCTGCCTTGCTGGATGCCAGGGCTAGTCATGACCTCTGTGGTCTCCATACAGAGGCCCCGAAAGTCACTGTACAACCCCTTACACAGAAGATAGTGCATTCTCACCTCCACCTGTTAATATGGGGGGGGGGGGGTAATTAGGGGCCCAATAGCACGTATAGCCTATCTCCATAGAAGATATTTCTGTCTTTGTGTAACATAACTAATGTTTTGTTTTCAGGCCATCCTATTCCATGAATGTCCTATGGAAACCAAGACCTACATGGCCCAGTGCAACACCCCAGATCTAGAGTTCTCTGACCACAGCAGTGATGAAGACATCAGCACCCCTAATATCAGTACCATGAGGGTCCTTCATGGAAATAAGTCATATACAGGAGGCTGCAGACTGTTACCAGGCCCTGATTTCTGAAGATCCTTGGAACGATGCGAAGAACCTTAGACCCAGACCTGTTTGTTCACAATTATAAAATATGGCTGCGTTCTTCCAGAAACAGCGCCACATGGTTGGTCATGGTTCATATCTGTGCATTCATTTTAGAAGTAAGCAGTCATGTTTTTATTGGGCCTCACAATGCTTAGTGTAGCACATCAGAAAAAGAACAAGACGTATGGAAATTTTGAGGTACTGTATACAGGGGTACGGTAGGGCCCATAGTACAGAGGTGCTTCAGAGATTCTAATGAAGCAGAATATATCGTAATACCATAATCTATTAAAATCTAACACCGCCTGAAATATTAAAGAAAAAGAGAATGATGACTTATCCTCAGGATAGGTCTTCATTATGACATCAGCTGGGGTCCAAGTCCCGGCATCCCTGCTTATCAGCTGTGCTTACCTGAACTCTGGTCAACAATGCGTGTTTCCAGAAGCTTTCCAAGCACAGCGCTGTACATTGTATAATGGCTGGGCTTGGTATTGCACCTCAGCCCCATTGACTTGAACGGGGCTGAGATGCAACTAGGCCATGTGACCAATGTATAGTGATGTCACTGACCTAGGATAAAACTGCAGCGCAAGGACTGTTGTAACAGCTGATCAGCCGAGGTCCAAACCCTGCAGACCTGATGCTGATGACCTATCCTGAGGATAAGTCATCAATCTCTCTTGGATAACCTCTTTAAGAGGATTTTACTTTTTTTTTTTATTAGAATCACTCAATACTGCCTCAAATGTTTTTTGTGGTTGTTGGTGACTTGACTGAGGGTTTTATTTGTGTTTTTTTTTTGCACAGATGTTGAGAGATTATGTAATGCCCTCTTACTGATTCTTATCATCTTATGATTCTTAAAGGGGTTCTCAAAGGATAGGTCCTCAATATCAGATTGACGGAGGTCCGACACCTGTCACCCCGCCGATCAGATGCAAGTCTATGGGAGCAATCCTTCCCATTGAAATGAATGGGGCGGTTAGGTGTAATTACACCTGCTCACCACTACCCATGTTACGGCGAGCAGGTAAACAATGAAGAGGAGGCAGCGCTGGGACAGCACGCACCTCCTCTTCAAACAGCTGATCGTGGGGGGTGCTGGGTGTCGGACCCCCGCCAATCTGATATTGATTACCTATCCTGAGGATATGTCATCAATAAAGATAACTTGGAGAACCCCTTTAACACTTTAATGACCAGCCTGTTTTGGTCCTTTTTAACTTTTAATGTTCCCATTTTGGGGTAAAATAACTTACTGATTACCTTTTATTAACTCTTTCTCGGAGGGGAATAGGAAAAAAACAGCAATAATGCCCTGATTTTTTACGTTATAAATTTTGCACTGTTCATTTTACGAATGACATAATAACTTTATTCTCTGGGTCAGTATGATTACAGAAATACCAAATACATATGTATTTTTTTTTTTGCTTTTTACTACTTTTGTGCAAAAAAAAACTTTTTTAAAATGTTTTTGCATTGCCGCATCACAAGACCCATAACTTTTTTTTACATTTATTATTTACACAAATTATTTTACAAAGCTGTGTGAGGCTTGTTTTTTGCAGGACGCCTTGTAGTTTTCGTTGGTATCATTTAGGGGTACATAATACTTTTTGATCGCTTTTTATTTTAGTATTTTTGGTGGCAATTAAGCAAAAAGCAGCAATTCTGGCATTTTTTTAACGAGGTTCACGGTACGGTATAAATTACATTATATTTGCATAGAGCAGGTTGTTATGGATGCGTGATATCAAATAAGTGGAAGAGGTTTTATTTTTGCAATGGAAAATTTTTTATTTTTCATTGGAATTTTTTTATTTAATTATTTCATTTTTGTTTTTGTTTTCACTTTTTTAACCATTTCATAGTACCACAAAGGGAATATAATAAGCAATCTTTTGTTAGCTTCTAAAATACAATACACTATTTCAAATGTGCATTGTATTTTGATGTCAGTGCTATACTGAGATTGACCAGCAGGCTGCACCAGAGAGGCACAGTCTGTTGGGAAATTCTTAGAGAAAAGTCTGGGGCCTACACTAGGCCCCAGCCTTTATGCACACACATCGGCACACCGCAATTTAATTCGCGGGGTGCTGATGAGAGTCAGAGTCCAGCCAAAGGCCCCTTAGCAACCACCGTAAAACGGGGTTAAAGTCACTTCCCCCTTGCCCTTAATATAGGCACATTTTGACGTCTTATGGTTCGGCTACACAGGGATCTTGGTCATGCAACAGCTAGGATCACAGCGGAATGACAGAATAGTAGGGGTAGCATAGAATTGAATGGGGTCACATGTGTTACAACACTGCTGGATTTGTTTTTTTTTTTGTTTTTTTATTGCGATTCTAGGGTCTTAGTTGTGTCAAATGTGCAAGTTGTGCTGCAACCCCATTTGTTTCTATGGTAACACCACTACATTGCGATCTTTGGGGGCAACAGCCGTCACGGGACCAAAAACTCAAGGCACAACACAAGGACCTTCTCTGTTTCAACTGAACCAAACTTAGATATGGTTGGTTTTGGTGAACCCTACCTGATCAGAGATGATGGAATCTGTTCTGAATAAATTAGTTCTGAATGTCACAAAGATTAATCTGCCAAATGAATTGTGCATAAAAAATGCCAGCACCATTTTACTGTGAAAATTGGTGGGGAAAATAGGAGGATGGATGATGATGAAGGATGACACTGTGAGGGAAGGGGCAAGAGGCTGTCAGCTAATGAGGGGGCAAGATTATTGCTCAGATGGGAGAAACGCCATTCTTGGTCTAGCTTGTGATCTAATAGTACATGTGTTGGCTGTGTCTACCAAAAAGCAATTACAGACACAAGCTGGCAATCTACCGTAATATTTCAGACTAAAAGACACACCACCACCACCATTAAATCCTGTTTTTTTTCCCCACCAAAACAGAGGGAAAAGTGGCAGTGCATTTTATAGCCCAAATGCTAATGACCATTTTCATTATGGAAGCAGTCATTCACATTCAGAAGGTGTGGGGAGTGGTAAGGGAAGCGACGCTCTGGCTCTACTCACCCTCCCTGGTCTTCTTCCGGGTTCCACTCTGTACTCTGTTCTGACTGAGTGTAGCGTCAGGATGTAGTGGATGTAGGCAGTCACCTGACAAACTGCAACATCAGGTCACAGTGCAGCATGGGCTGGAAGAAGAGCAGGGAACAGTGAGTCTGATCTGAGGCAGATGGGGGTCTGATTTGAGGCCAGTGGGGGGTCTGATCTGAGGCCGATTGGGGGTCTGATCTCGAGGCTGATGGGGGTCTGATCTGAGGTTGGTGGGGTCTGATCTGAGGCCAATGGGGGTCTGATCTAAGGCCAATGGGGGTCTGATCTGAGGCCGATGGGGGTCTGATCTGAGGCCGATGAGGGTCTGATCTGAGGCTGGTGGGGGTCTGATCTGAGGCTGATTGAAGTTGGGAATCTGATCTGAAGCTGATCTGAGCTTGGTGTCTGATTTTGGGGTCTGATCTGAGGTCTGATGAAGAATGGGAGTCTTATTTGGGGGTCTGGTCTTAGGTCTGATGAAGAATGGGAGTCTGATTTGGGGGTCTGGTCTGGGGTCTGATGAAGAATGGGAGTCTGATTTGTGGGTCTGATCTGAGGTCTGATTTAACTTTTTTTTAAAAATTTTTCCTTCTGTAAATCCTGGGTGCGTCTTATACGGTAGATGCTATAGGAAGAATATAAAGAGGATATAAGGATATATTTAGGTAGAATTAGGGTTTTGTTATGGAAAGCATAGAGAGTGATGGAGTGGTCACTTAACGAGTTTAGTGTTTTTTTTTTTTTTATAGTTGCCGGCAAGTTAAAATATGCATTAAAAATCCTGCCAAACCCATTTTTTTCTGAAAATGGTGCCAGAAATTTCTAGTTTTTACAGTTCATAGACTTATTGAAGCACCTTCAGCATCAATAACAGATTCTGATGCAAATGCCGAGCGAATGCCCCATTTATTTCTAAAAAAAGCAGCTTCGATTTATCTACCATTTGTAATTGGGCGTTTCAGTACATCAATATATCTGTTTCTATTAATGTATTACCTCAAGATATTGTGCCGTTTCAGCGAATGCATTTTATTGCAATAACGTAATTACTCTACCCCTGTTAGTAAATGG